>JAHWFO010091027.1:30841-48110 GCA_023313115.1 Rhysida immarginata
TTTGTTCATAATAAAATGAATTAAAAACTATTCCCCATAAACAATAGGCATTCCAGGCATTCATTCATTTCAATAATTTCGATTTTATCATGGCTCATTTTGGAGCAATTTAAAAAATACATGTACTATGTTGATGCATCGCTAGCTTAAGTTCCGCCCATTTTTGTCACGGATTTTTCATGAACTAGCAGCGCTGCGGTCAATTTGGGCCCTAGCTGAGAGAGAGAAAATAACGCGGATGTGTAAGCTGTTTCACCATAAGAGCTGATTTTACCGTTATTTTTCCACATTAAACTGTTACCGTAAACATTTGGAACTGTTCTGTCATTATAACGTATATCGATAATAAACATTTCACTTATTACGATATTAATATAGTTTCCAATTTATTATTACAGTTTATTGCACTTCGTTCCTAAATGCTTTTCTAGAAGCACTTATTGCAAAAGGTCTGAAAAAATATATATAAAAAAATTAATTTATAAAATTTATAAAAGCTACCAAAATTGAATGAGCAGTTTTGCTCGTGAGATTTTTGGTTTAAAATCTAAATCACACTTAAATCGCTATTTATTAGACTCCAAACGGACAGAATATAAATATAAATATAAAAATAAATAAATAATCACACTCAAAAATCGATATATTTTAAAATACAACCAGACAGATTATAAATATAAAAGTAAAGTAAATACAAATTAATAGTTTCATAAAAAAAAAAAATCAGGTCTAATACAATATTCAAAATTCAAAAAATAATATAAAATATAAAATTTTAAAATCCAATGTAATATATAAAATTTAAAATTTAGCACCATATATAAGACTTTGTTAATATTATATTTTTACTCAGTATTTAATTTTAGATACAAAAATAAAGTGGTTTAAAATTCCCCAATAGCGTTTAAATCATATCTTAAAATATTGCTGTATCTTTTCCTCAAAAATTCATTTTTTTTAACTTTTTATTTTCCAACATTCTATAATTACAATTTTTTATTAATATAATGCTGAAAAGAGCAAATTAAATAAAAAATTGTCATCTTAATTAGTATTGTCTGATAAAGGGTTTAAAAGTAAAGTTTTTTTTTAAATGATTAGACTTAATTATTTTAAACTACTAAATGAAAACGATTACACTATAAAGTGTCTTTAAAACATTGAGGATTCAATAAATCATTCAAAATACTATTATTACCTCAACACAAAAAAATCGAAAATAAAGAAACAACCAATTTCCCTTTGCCTCAACCAATATTATTTCTATAAAAGAATATACAAAATAAATAAAAATATACAAAGAATATAAATATTTTTTGTACTATTTCATTCCTCAATAAACCTTTGATTAAGAATTAGCGTATTGAAATCAAGAAATTGAGTTTTTCATTAACTAATATTGACACTTTTTTCCTTTTCCAGCCTAAATATTTTTATATAAAAAATTCTGTAAATTTTATAAGTTTTAAAGATTTTATAAAAAAAAAACAACTTTTATTTGATTTTCCTTAGTCTTATCTTTTATTTACTGTATGACATATCCATTTTGAACTTCAGCTGTACTTTGACAAACTTTATGATTTATTTAAATTACTTAAATTCATAAATGTTTTACTATTATACTATTAGATTTCATTGTAATTATAATACATTAATATTATCATTATTATCAAATGAATCTAAGAATAACCAAGAAATAAATAAATAAATACAAAGAAAAATAAAATAAAACTAAATATAATTTTTTGAGAATCACACCCTTACGAAAAATGTAAATTGTACAATATCTATTTTGTAACAATTTATGTATACATTAATAGGTAAATTGATACAAAAAAGTTAAAGGACAATGTTTTTGTAGGGGTGTAATTCTAAAAAAAAAATATATTTTATATTTACTGTTTGTTTTTGGATGGAAATTATTTTTTTTATTTTCTATTTTTTTTCTTTACTTTTTTTATTAATTTGTTGAGCTAATAAGGCTATTTTAAATAATTTATTAAAACGATTAAAAGAAGCCAGGTCGGCTGTTAGCAAAACATCCCAAGTTTTCATAATTGGTAAATATTTCATATCAACTTTATTGGGCTGGCCAGGTGGCCGAGAGGGCTAGGGCGTAGGCTTTCTAGTTCTCGAGTCCACCTGGGCGTGGGTTCGAATCCCGCCGCGGGCATGGATGTTTGTGTTTGTCCCGGGCTGCGTACAGATATAACTTGGGTTAAGGCGCAAAATGACCTTAGTAGTCGACGCCAAAAATTCTAATAAACCAACCAACCAAACCAAATTTATTGGATTTTGTTCTGCATTTTTTATTTTTAATAGACTGTACTGAAAAACCAGAAATAATAGTTTATAATTTTCTTCCGGTATTGAAATTAACTTCTAGTAACAAGAAAATTTTTTTAGCACAAATGAAAAATTTCTATTTCAATTTCTTATTTTAAATGTATTTTCCCAACTGCAAGTGATGCTTGAGAGCACCAGTTGATGGGCCCAAATTGCTGTAAGCGCCCTCAAACCACGAACACTGGAAACCCCTTAGCTTCCCTACTTCTCCTTCTAATACTATGCCCCTGGCTGCTAATTTCAGGTAATGTACGCCGTGATCACCGCAAGTGTCAGACATCCGATGTCGCACTATTCTCGTGTAGTAGATCCATTTTTTCGTGTGCATAAACATGAACAGTTGGAATTGTGGTTGAGGAAACATACCGAAAGAATCGAAGACGCATGCTTGTTTTTTGGAGGGTATAAAGAAAGTCACCCTGTGTGTGCCTGGTTTACTGGAATCGTCCGTATTAGCTATGAGCAAAGATGGGTGAACAGGTTTGAGCTGTAGTACCAAATCTGACGGGAAAACACCTCTTGCCATAGGACATGTGAATCGATCTTTCTCGAGGGCACTCCATAGCTCTTGTGTATCCATCGAACTTAATTCGTGAAATCGAAGCTCACGGCTCTGTCTTTATTGATTTCCAGGAGATTCTGATACTGAAAATAAGCAATCAGGTTCACCGAATTAGCTAAAGGTTCGGAAAACTGAACTTCGACGTTTAGCGTACCGTTACGTATAAAGTTGTAACTATCTGTATAATAATTCTGGTCCCCCGAAAGATCAAAGGCCAGAAATGTGTAACTAGAACCGTAATCGAACTGGCTGATGTCTACATCTCTGTCTTCTTTCCAAATCCCAAGTGTCTTCATGGAATGAACAAACTCTCTCAGGTACGCCCCAGAGGAAAAATTCGACGTCAGAGGGTTTAGAGGAATTACATGAGTATCCAATAAGAGGGAGAAGAAAGATAGATTGAAATGTTGAAAGTTCAGCAGGTTCGAAGTAAAAGAATCATTCTGGGCTTCCCTCGTTGTAAATGCAAAAATCAAAGGGGAAGGAATCTGGCCAGCAATTAAGTTCTGTATGACGTGATTTCAAGTTCACTGGCCTCATTTCAACTCGTCTTAGGGGGTAAAACGCATTAGTGGCTTGCAGAATCTTTGCGTGTGCTACTAGTGTAGCTGTGTTAACTTTAACTCTCTCAGCATTCAGCTTTGCTTTTCAGATTGTAATCTGGTAATTTGGATTAGCTACATCAGACATCTGAGCCAAGGAGGGTTCACTTCTGTAAAGTCTCAAACGAAAATCCATATAGTTTAGCAGCAGTCGACACTGACGAAAGATGTCTAAATGGAGGGGACCTTAAACCCGTTGTCAACTTAAACTTATACCCGTTGTTTGTATTGTCCACTTTACCACTCGTGTCTTTATAATACCCAGCTATTCTGAGCTGGCTTTGTTTAGAAGCCTGACCATAGTTCAAAAGAGTTTCAAAATAAGCTCTGTATAAATATAAGTTATTGCTATGACAAACTAACATATCGCCCAGATAGCAGTCGACTTGTGTGAATAGCGAATGTAAGAAAAGGTTCACAGGACTTGTTTTATCACCAGCTGGCAGCTGTCCATCTCCTTTATTAATAACGACTTCTAAGCTTAATGTAGTTTGATCGAGAGCCGTGTAAAAATCTGCCAAACCAGATACGTAGAATTCAATAGGTCCGTCTTGCCTGATGATGGCTGTTGGTTGGTATCCTGCGACGTGTCGTTTTTCCTGTTGGCCACTCGTGTGGGGAATAGAAAAAATGTCGAGATCGCTGTTGAGACATTCGGTGCTCATCTGGTGAATCATTGACGCCATAATTAGATATGTATTAGGCGAAAACTGATGATAAAGGTCGTATGTTTAAAATCGGATTAGAACGTAATTTTGTGGGTCTTTTCGTTGACTCCTTCTGTGTCTACTTCTTCTTCTGTTTCTTCTGCGTGTTTTTCAACTCTTTAGAACGCTGCACTCGCCATCTTCGTTTGTATCCACTCGCCATCTTCGTTTGTATCTTCGTCAGGAAGGACTCCAGGCTGTTGCCTCTGGGTCTTTTTACATGCTAATGAGTAGGAAATGTTGAATTTCGTCTTTGAACACTTCCTGTACCGCTCTAAACTCTAGCAACCATTTCCTGTAGGGCACTGCTGCCAGCCTCCCTCATTCGTGATGACAGCGACTGTTTGAGATTTTGGCCAGGTATTACATCATTAAAAACGGAAACACCCCCCTTTAGGGCATGGCGACCGAGAATTTTACCCATGGATTTGAGCAAAGATGTTGCAAAGCAAAACAGATTTGAAAATACTGAACCAATCCCCTTCTCCTCATCAATTACTTTAAGCCATTCCCTCTCTTGTTTCAACAGTAACGTGAAATTACGTCTTGGTTCGGATAAATGAGGAATATCCATCTTGAAGTAATTGATGAGGAGAAAAAAGAAATCAACCTCGCACTACAGTTGTTTCTTACGAAAATATAATTTCACTACGGTTTTGCCTGTTAAAAACGAGAGCAAATCCCTATGGTCTGAATGAACAGCGATTTCAATCGTGTCTATGACGTTTTTACTTAAGGGAAAGTAGTCGGGTGAATGAAAAGCCTGATAAATCACTTCTCGCCTGGTATGTAAAAACTGGAATAATTCGTAGGAGTGGTGCAAATGTGTTACCCACAACTTGCGGTTGAATGATATCTGTATACAGATATTCACTATGTATACCTCGTGTAAGATCAATTGGGGTTGAATCCTCACCAATAACGAGTTCCAAATCGGAAAGTTCAGCTTGTAAACCCAATGTGTGACAGGCCCTCGCTAAAACTATTATAGCTGCCTTCTGTGCATTTGAAATGAAAATATTTGTTAGGCGTGAGATTTTGTAAAAAGCCTGTTCTTGCCGTGGAATCAATTTAACGAGCGCATCAACAACATCACTACGACTATGATAATACCCTTTGGGAATTTTAAAATGCGATTTTCTAAAGTGTCGGATAGATCAAAAATAACACAACTGATAAACCCGTCATCTGTGTCGTCTAAGGGCATAGTTATAGGCGTTTTCAATTTCTTGTTCAGAAACCTGTCAAGTATAAAAGCAATGTTGACGGCCATTGGCAATTCAATAAACCATGTTGTGGACCCTGTAAACACCACAAAATCATTAACCAACTTTGTCTCGATGCCTGCCGCTCTAAAATGATCTTTTAGAAAATCAATAGCTGCAACCCGGCTTAGCAATTTGAAACTCTTAAATTCAACAATCCTTGGTACAGGGGAACCGACTTGGGATACCTTAACGTAACAGAAAAACCGGACACCCACTTAAATGGCAAGTTGTAATCTGGAGTTAGAGAGAAACGTTCCTCGTAAAATGTATTTGGCGAAACATTGAACACCTTAAAGAATTCGGGCGTGTTAAATCGAAACCTTACATTCAGAGGCAAACTCGTGGTGATGTTTTGGTCGAAAGAAGTGTTATGGAAAAAGAGAACATCTTTCAAATAGGCTTGTAAGACCAATTCAATTTCGATTATGAAAGACTGGAGCGCCGGAATTCTTACCAGCGAAACAATGTTGAAATCGGCCTGTTCATCTATGACAGGGCTGTCCAAGATTTCTGCCCGCGGGCAGTGCTCGTGCACGCGGCTAATCTTCCTTACCCCCTATTGCATATTACGTTGATCAGTTCCTTAAAGTCGAGTTGCTAATTATCAATTCGACATTGTAAAAAAAAAAAACCGAGGCAGTATACCATTTTATTTCCTTCGTTTTAATGTGACAATTTTCTAGATGTCAGGTACAATTGTAGAATTGTATTTTTTTCTTCCCCGATAGGACACGATTGCATATTAATCATTTCGAATCCGCTCTGTGAACAATGAAAAAAAAAAAACAACATTTTCCTACTCCGGTTTAAATACTGGTTCAGTGATTTTATGCTTTTTCGGAATGTGCGCCATGTTATGCGAGACGGAAAAAAAGCAAGTATCAGTAAAAAAAGAAATAATGCCTCATTTAATACAATCGCCTCCTAAAATCTGGCAACACTGCAATAGGAAAAATTATACCCACTCCCCTCCTGAGTTTTGGACTATCTCCTCGGCTTTGCCCGTGAGCTTTGTCCGCGAGAATTTAATGTTGCATCGGGCAACGTGCACGATTTGGACGGCCCTGATCTATGAGATCATCCTTAAAACCGATTTCGAAAGTGTTATTTACAGCTGTAATGTTATTGAAAAGGGCCGGGAAATATGTTTCCGTTAAACCAACCTTCCATCGCCCTTGGAAATGTAGCATCCATAGCAATCGTGTAATAATATGAGCTGTTGTATTGGAATGAATTTGCACACCCGAAGGTGAGTTTGATGGCAACGTATGACGACCCTAACATAAAAATCCGTGTCGTCATACATGATGGTGGTTCACGAACCCAACTGCTGTCAAATGCAACTTGTCAAGCGTTTAAAAGATCTACCTCTCGAACCCAGCTGTTCATGCTATCTGGGTAATCTTGCCTTTTCACAAAAGCTTCGCGAACGCCTCGCCTCGTGCGCCAGCGAATAATCCATTCAATGTTAAAAACTTCAGGATTTTTCACCTTTTGTAACTCTTGATCGTAGAATACAACTGAGATCTCGCTGCCATCGTAATCTTTAATTTTATACACAACAGGTTTTCTATAAATGATTTTTGAAACCTCAAAGACCTCCTCAGTCCTTCCCTTTAAAAACTCCTTCCCTTTATCGCTATTCACTTTTACAGGAACATTGCCAACTCTGAAAATTGCAGCTGTATGACACGTCGCATTGTCTTGCTGGAACGTGTCATCCCCCTCTGGGAAGACAGTCGCCATTTATGAGTGTATTTGATCTGCAATTATGGATAAATAACCGAATCGGTTGAGAGTGCCTTCTACAAGTATCAGTGGGCCCAGACAATGCCATGAGAACACTTCCTACACCATGATGCTGCCGCCACAAGCCTGGATTCGTCCAAAAATGGTTGCAGGATACTTGTTCTCGGAGGTTTGTCGCCTCAGCCACCATCGTGGAGCAGAAATCGTGACTCATCGGAGAAGGCAATCTTTTTTCCAGTTTTTGTACTGTTGGGAAAATTGAAGCCGTTTTTGGTGATGAACCATCATCAGCAGGGGTCGGTGACCATCCGTCTGCTGCAGGGGCCCATACGTAGGAGGTTTTGTAACACCCTCGTTGGTTTGAGCGGTAAGTTGGTCCACTGTAGCTCTTCGGTTGGCCTTCACACTCAATCGCAGCCGACGTACACCTCTCATCAATGGCGCATGGTGCTCCATAGTTTCCATACCGTTTATTTTGAACGGTCCCATTTCCCCAGTCTTGGTACACTTTAACTGCAGCATCACGAGAAGAGTTCACAAACTGCGCGGTTTCCGAAATACTGACCCTTGGCCCGAAAGCCGATTATCATCCCCTTTTCCAGATCTGATAAAGCACGTTTCTAACCCATTGCAGCAATGAGTGATAATTTTTTAACACAGTGGAAACCTACCTTATACAGTCACCTAACCAATTCTCAACACGTCACATAGTTCCTCGGCTGGGCAACCCCAAAGACAACGTAGGGGGTGGTCATAATAATCTGACTCGACCCTGGATATTTTTAAATTATATGCACGTTCAATTAAAAATAGTTTTTAAAAATAGAACGTGCATAGAACATTTATGATATTGAAAATCGTTGCTATTTTATACGAAACAATATTATTATCTCCTATATTAATGTGAAGCAATATTTAAAAACTTTTCTTGTTTATTTTATTAAGCTTATGCACTATTAATTCCCTTAATTAGCCTACAATTAATATTTAAGAAATGTAAAATGATAAATAAATTATTAAATAAACAGTTAAATATATTTAAGGCAAACATTTTTTGCTAAATAATAAAAGTTTATTTGTGTAGGCCACCCTAAACAAAAGATTTTCTTTTCTATTCCCTGTTTCTCAGTAAATGAATCACTCCTTTTCATTTATCTGCATAATGGTCGATTTGCTTGTAAATATTATAAAATAAGGACTTCTGAAATTAGCATAGGGTAGAATCTTAATTGCCTACGCGTTTCGTAATAATTGCATCTTCAGGGAAACAATACAACTCAACTACAATTGAGGCTGATCGCGTTCACAAATTTATCGACAATCGACAATCGAACAGTGAAGTGTACATTTGTTAGGATGGAACGAAAGCAGCGCTTTCACAAAGCTCATCTAAGCAGAATAAACTCCAAATGAAATACACTGAGGTAGTCAAGAAGCCTAACCAACCCAAGCGGTCTTCCATATTATACAAAAAAGAAAATAAGATTGACGATTGTCAGAAACAAAAAACAAACGAAATAAAAAATACAAGGAGAAAGAAGATTATCACATCTTCCAGTAGTCTGGGAAAGAGACGTTGCTAATATCTTCAAAATTGATGTCAAGAACGTGCCTCGGTTTACGATACTTCGTATGCCAGTTCATATGCATTAAGTTCTTCAGTATCCCTTTCACAAGCTTATTGTCGTGAGTCTTCATCTTCTGTATCATAATCAAAAGGAGATCCTGTATAAACTTTCCGATATGGGCCATGTTTAAATCCAAATGGATGGATTGGTTTTTCACCGTCCTTCTGTCTAGCTGAAAAATGGTCCTCAGGATAACATTCTGGAATGACTGTAGTTCACTCCATCTGGTTTTACAGATAGTCGCCCACGCAGGCATGCCATAGAGGAGTATGGTCCGGATAATCGATTTGTACAGAAGTAGCTTGTTGTCAATGCTGAGGGCGCTGTTGCGTCCCATGAGAGCTATGATACTGTACTTAGCCCTCTTCGCTTTGTTCAGAGCATAGTACATATACTGGATCCATGAGAGTCTTGAGTTAAGAATAACTCCCAGATATTTGTAGTTGTCCACCCAGTCCAGTTTCTTATTGAACAGAACAAGAGAATCTGGGGGACGCTTGAGCTTCCTATTGAGGTACAAAGCCTTGCACTTTCCGACGTTAAGGTTCAACTTCCAGCAGTTAAACCAGTCTTCGAACTGCTTCAAGGCGCACTGCAGCCGAGTGATAACGTGAGCCGGCTGGTGTGACCATGTCATAATGGCAGTGTCATCCGCATAAAAATACAGATTACAATTATCGGGTTTCGGGAAATCATGTACAAAGTAAGTAAATAGCACAGGCCCGAGGACAGAACCCTGAGGGACACCGGCCTTTACAACACGGGGTGTGGAAAGATTTTCTCCAACTTTGGCTTGATAGGATCTGCCGTCAAGAAAGGATTTCACCATCAAAATCAAATCGGCAGGGAACCCGTCTCTGATCACTTTGTAGACAAGGCCCTCATACAACACTTGGTCAAAAGCTTTACTGACATCGAGAAATACCACCCCACAGTACCTGGATAGGTTCAGGGTGGAGCTCAGGTCTTCAACGAGTCTCCATATCTGCATCGGACAAGAGTGGGCAGCACAAAAGCCAAACCGCTCTTCCCGAAAAAGGTCATTTGCTAGACAGTGATCTTGGAATCTGACGAGGATCGTTCTCTTCAACACCTTGGACATCGAGGGTAGCAAGCTAATAGGTCGGTAGCTCGCGGGAATTGCAGGGCTTTGCCCCTGCTTGGGGATGCTCAACGCAATAGATTTCTTCCAAACCACAGGGAAGTAAGAAAATTTCCTACAGTCGCTAATGATATTGGTGAGAAAGTCAATAAAGTTCTTTGGGAAATTCATAAGGGCGTTATTACTCACCTTGTCTTTTCCTGGAGCCTTCTTCTTTTTCAGTTTACTTATGATGTTGGCAATCTCTCCAGCCTCGATGTTGTACTTCGTTAAATGCTGCGGGACTTCATCAAAGTTGACAATGCCTTCTTCCACACGCTGAGACATGATTTGGCTCTCGGACTTATCGTTGGTAGGAGTAAAAAACTGCATTTCCAGTGACTCTGCAATGACTTGGGCCTTGTCCTGATCAGTTTGCACATAGTCACCTTGTGGAGTATGTAGTGGAGGAAGCGTATCATTCTTCCTCTTGTGTAAAGCTCTGACCATACTCCAAATGGAATTGTCGCAAGCCGACAAGCTTTTGAGTTTTTCATTCCATCTAGCGTCGCGAAGCTCTTTTATATCCTCTTAGACTCTTCGCACTAGCCTGTTATACTTGGTTTTGAGCCAAGGTTCACGATAGCGTTGCCATAGTCTACGGGTCCTGTTTCTTTCAGAAATTAGGCGTTGGATTCCAGGAGTGAGTTGGATTCGATGAGGAGGTTTATTCTCTGATGGATACTTACTAGCTTCTATGGCACTGTTAATACATCTGGTGATGTCTTCAACACGTTGATTGATGTCCTCTGTACAGTAAGCAACGTCGGGATGGCAGCCATATTCCTTAAGAATATCTTTGTATAGCTTCCAGTCTTGATGATGTATCAGTTCCTCTCGGAAATTTATGTCGACATTGTCAAAGTTCAACGCCACAGGCTTGTGGTCAGAAGAAAGGTCATCAATCGTGAAGACACTGTACGGTTTGAAGAAACCCTTCAAGAGCGAGATGTCCAAAACGTCACTACTAGGGGAGTTGTCGCAGTAGTAGGTGTCCTCCACAGGACCAGCAGCGATGATATCATCTCTACCTTGTATGTACCTATAGAGAATCATGCCGTTGTAATTCTGCGTTCCGGAGTTTCAGCTTGGGTGTTTGGCATGTAGGTCTCCAGCTAGAACGACTGGAGTGTCACCAATCGACAATCGACAATCGAACAGTGAAGTGTACATTTGTTAGGATGGGACGAAAGCAGCGCTTTCACAAAGCTCATCCAACCAGAATAAACACCAAATGAAATACACTGAGGTAGTCAAGAAGCCTAACCAACCCAAGCGGTCTTCCATATTATACAAAAAAGAAAATAAGATTGACGATTGTCTGAAACAAAAAAAAACAAACGAAATAAAAAATACAAGGAGAAAGAAGATTATCACATCTTCCAGTAGTCTGGGAAAGAGACGTTGCTAATATCTTCAAAATTGATGTCAAGAACGTGCCTCGGTTTACGATACTTCGTATGCCAGTTCATATTCATTGAGTTCTCCAGTATCCCTTTCACAAGCTTATTGTCGTGAGTCTTCATTTTCTGTATCATAATCAAAAGGAGATCCTGTATAAACTTACCGATATGGGCCATGTTTAAATCGAGGTGGATGGATTGGTTTTTCACCGTCCTTCTGTCCAGCTGGGCAATGGTCCTCAGGGTAACATTCTGGAATGACTGTAGTTCACTCCATCTGGTTTTACAGATAGTCGCCCACGCAGGCATGCCATAGAGGAGTATGGTCCGGATAATCGATTTGTACAGAAGTAGATTGTTGTCAATGCTGAGAGCGCTGTTGCGACCCATTAGAGCTATGATACTGTACTTAGCCCTCTTCGCTTTGTTCAGAGCATAGGACATATGCTGGTTCCATGAGAGTCTTGAGTCAATGATAACTCCCAGGTACTTGTAGTTGTCCACCCAGTCCAGTTTCTTATTGAACAGAACAAGAGAATCTGGGGGATGCTTGAGCTTCCTATTGAGGTACAAAGCCTTGCACTTTCCGACGTTAAGGTTCAACTTCCAGCAGTTAAACCAGTCTTCGAACTGCTTCAAGGCGCACTGCAGCCGAGTGATAACGTGAGCTGGCTGGTGTGCCCATGTCATAATGGCAGTGTCATCCGCATAAAAATACAGATTACAATTATCGGGTTTTGGGAAATCATGTACAAAGTAATTAAATAGCATAGGCCCGACGACAGAACCCTGAGGGACACCGGCCTTTACAACACGGGGTGTGGAAAGATTTTCTCCAACTTTGGCTTGATAGGATCTGCCGTCAAGAAAGGATTTCACCATCAAAATCAAATCGGCAGGAAACCCGTCTCTGATCATTTTGTAGACAAGGCCCTCATGCCACACTTGGTCAAAAGCCTTACTGACATCGAGAAATACCACCCCACAGTACCTGGATAGGTTCAGGGGGGTGCTCAGGTCTTCAACGAGCCTCCATATCAGCATCGGACAAGAGTGGACAGCACGAAAGCCAAACTGCTCTTCCCGTAAAAGGTCATTTGCTAGACAGTGATCTTGGAATCTGACGAGGATCGTTCTCTCCAACACCTTGGACATCGAGGGTAGCAAGCTAATAGGTCGGTAGCTCGCGGGAATTGCAGGATTTTGCCCCTGCTTTGGGATACTCAACACAATAGATTTCTTCCAAGCCACAGGGAAGTAAGAAAATTTCCAGCAGTCGCTAATGATATTGGTGAGAAAGTCAATAAAGTTCTTTGGGAGATTCATAAGGGCGTTATTACTCACCTTGTCTCTTCCTGGAGCCTTCTTCTTTTTCAGTTTACTTATGATGTTGGCGATCTCTCCAGCCTCGATGTTGTACTTCGTAAAATGCTGCGGGACTTCATCAAAGTTGAAAATACCTTCTTCCACACGCTGAGACATGATTTGGCTCTCAGGCTTATCGTTGGTGGGAGTAACAAACTAGATTTCCAGTGAATCTGCAATGACCTGGGCCTTGTCCTGATCAGTTTGCACATAGTTACCTTGTGGTGTACGGAGTGGAGGAAGCATAACATTCTTCTTTTTCTGTAAAGCTCTAACCATACTCCAAATGGAATTGTCGTGAGCCGACAAGCTTTTGAGTTTTTCATTCCATCTAGCGTCGCGAAGCTCTTTTATCTCTTCTTGAACTCTTCGCACTAACCTGTTGTACTTGGTTTTGAGCCAAGGTTCACGATAGCGTTGCCATAGTCTACGGGTCCTGTTTCTTTCAGAAATTAGGCGTTGGATTCCAGGAGTAAGTTGGATTCGATGAGAAGGTCTATTCTCTGATGGATACTTACTAGCTTCTATGGCACTGTTAATACATCTTGTGATGTCATCAACAAGTTGATCGATGTCCTCTGTACAGTAAGCAACGTCGGGATGGTAGCCATAGTCCTTAAGAATATCTATGTAGAGCTTCCAGTCTTGATGATATACGAGTTCCTCTCGGAAATTTATGTCAACATTGTCAAAGTTCAACGCCACAGGCTTGTGGTCAGAAGAAAGGTCATCAATCGTGAAGACATTGTACGGCTTGAAGAAACCCTTCAAGAGCGAGATGTCCAAAACATCACTACTAGGGGAGTGGTCGCAGTAGTAGGTGTCCTCCACAGGTCCAGCAGCGATGATATCATCTCTACCTTGTACGTACCTATAGAGAATCATGCCGTTGTAATTCTGCGTTCTGGAGTTCCAGCTTGGATGCTTGGCATTTAGGTCACCAGCCAGGACGACTGGGGTGTCACCATTGAAGAGTTCATCAAGCTCGCAAATGTCAAGATAATGCTTAGGTGAATTGTAGAGCGCTACGAACTTCACTTCACCACAGGAGAGCGGTCACTTTAGAACTAGACATCCTTTGAACCTGGGGGTATTTTGACATTTCGTGTAGCTTGATGTGTGCTGTCCACCACATCTGATGCACTTTGGGGGGTCTTGTCCTTCGATCTTGGGGCAATCTCTTGACTGGTGCCCCTCAGCACATTTATTACAACGAGGATCTTCCATGCAGCCCATGGATACGTGTCCGAAGCGCAGGCAGTTGTAACACTGTAGCGGCTTCTTGTTCCCTCGAAAGGCCTCCACTGAAACTGCCAGCGGCCCAATACGTGTTATGTTTTTCAATGACTGGTTGTGTTCGGTGTTCGGGAGTAGAACCAAAACCATTGGCATATCAATGGATCCTTTGGCTTTCCTCAATCGAATAACTTTTTCCGGGAAGTAGTTGGCTCTTTTTAGGTCTTCTTGGAAGTCATCGAGGTCATAGGTAACATCCACATTACGAATTACGTATTTCAAGACCTTCTCCGACTTTAGGGAGTGTCACCACTGAAGAGTTCACAAATTTATGGACATACCGTGGGGTTTAACAAGGAATGTTATTCGTCCGAATTACACAGTTCATGACTCATACTGCCATGTGTAGATAAATTATATAATCATAAGTTAGCCGATCATAGAAAATAAAATAAAAATAAAATAAAATTAAAAAAATAAAAATTAAATAAAATTAAAACAAAATTAAAGACAAAATAAACAAAATCGTTAGATAACATAATACTAAAAGGTTTTTAGAAGCAGAGTAATCATCGTGATAATCGATATTCCAACAATCGATATTTATTGTTCACGTGGCCGATTTCGATTCTTGCTGTTGATCACTTCATTTACTACATCCAGGATCAGGTTCTTTATAAAACTTGTCTGGTTGTTTAAAGTAACGCCTCTCTTGCTAGCACATGTTTTCTGATTTCTAAAATTTCCAACGTGAGGATTCGTCTCTGGTCCTTTTCATGTTTTATAATACTCATAATTTCTAGGATTTCAGCGAATGGGTGTTTCTTTTCAATGAGATGTGTCACGAATGCAGATTTACGATCTCCATTCACCCACGATCTGCGATGGTCGTCATACCGTTCTCTAAATGATCTTTTCGTAGATCCTACGTAAAACGCTCCACAAATCTTGCATGTTAATTTATAGACACCGCAAGATTTTTATTGATCTTCTTGGTCGTCCTTCTTTTTGTCCGGGTTTAGCACATGTTCGCATTTGTTTCTTGTTCTATATCCAATTTTTAAGCCTTTGTTTCTGAATATATTACTGATTCTTGTAATTTCCGGGCCTATGTACGTAAATGCTGCATATTTTTGTTTTTCTTTTTCTTCCTTTTCTGGTTGTTTAATTTGCTTAGTCCGATTCATTATTGTTTTCGTAATTGCATCCGGGAAGGAATTATTCCTTGCTATGTCAAATATCAATCCTAGCTCTTCCTTCATATATTCCTTTTTTAACGGGTAATTATAAGCTCTCTGAAAGTAAAACCTCAAAGCAGCACTCTTATGCTGCGGAGGGTGATTCGAACTATTGTCTGTTGTTGTGGGCTTCCTGTAAATACTGAATTCAAGATTTTTCTTCTCCGGTACTCTTCTCAATGACAGGTCTAGGAAATTAATGGTTCCTTGTTCTTCTACTTCCATAGTGTACCAATTACTCATTGAATTTAACCAATTTCATCATAACATGGCGTACCAATTTCAACAATATAATAGGTGTTAGTGGACCCCCATTGAGACAGGTGGAGAAGTTCAAGTATTTTGGGATTGATTTTACGAGTGAAGTATGCAAGGATAAGGAATTGGATGCTCGGATAGGTGCAGCCAGCTGTGTTAGACATGAACTGTGGCAATCTGTGGTTACGAAACGTGAGCTGGGAAACAAAGCCAAGCTCTCCGTTTTCAAATCTATCTTTGTTCCCATTCTCACCTATGGCCATGAGGCTTGGGTAATGACCGAAAGAGTGCGATCGCGGGTACAAGTGGCCGAAACGGGATTCCTGAGAGGTGGCAGGTGTTACTTTACTAGATACAGTGCACAGCAGCCCAATCAGAGTCTTTAAGTGTTGAGCCGCTATTTCTTCGCATTGAGAGATCTCAGTTGCGCTGGTCTGGCAGTGTTATACGGATGCCGCAAACTGGTCTTCCTATGCAGTTGTTATTGTCCAATCCGGTGGTTAAGAGGTCAAGAGGTCGGCCTAGAACCAAGTGGCTAGACTACATGCAGAATCTGGATTTGAGTTGCTTGGATATTACAATGGAAGATATGCGCCTGATGGCGGAAGATCGCGATTGCTGGAGATCCTCCATAGGGCTGCTGTCCCTGCGACCTAACGGATAAGCACGTTTGAAAATAAGGAAGTATGATTTTCAAACTCGAAGTCTAATTGGTTTTACACTCCTTTTTGAAAGACGTTCTTTTCTTTCCACAACCCTGCCTTAGACCCGAACATCACCTTGAGTTTGCCTCCGAATGTAGAGATTCGTTTTAATACACCTGAATTCTGCAAAGTGTTTAATGTTTCACCAAATACATTCTTCGAGAAACGTTTCCCTCTAACTTCAGTTTACAAATCTTCATTTAAATGGGTTTCATATTTTTCTGTTATGTTAAGACATCCCAAGACAATGCTTCTATACCAAAGGTTATTGAATGTAAAACCAAATTACGAATCGAGTTTGAAGCCATTGATTTTCTAAAAGATCTTCTCACACTTAACAAATGTTTTCATTTCAAATATACACAGGGTGGTACATTAGTTTTAGTGAAGGCCTAAGTTACACATCGAGTTTACAAACTAATATTCTGACCTGGACCTCTATTGGTGAAGACTCGGTCCCAATCGATCTTACATGAAGTGTACACAGTTATTATCTGTATACAGATATCATCCAGCCTCAAGATATCATTTGCACTGCTCTTACAGATGATTCCAATGTCACATTCTAGATGAGAAGTGATTTATCAGTTTTTTTCACTCGCCAGACTACTTTCCATTAAGTAAAAACGTCATCGACACGACTGAAATTGCTGTTCATTCAGATCATAGTGGTTTATCAGAAAAACGTTGTGAAATTATCATGGTGGTTTATCAGATCATGGTGGTTTATCAGAAAACTGTAGAGTAAGGTCAACTCTTTTCTTTCCCTTTCTCATCATACATAGAATAATTTACTTCAAGATGAATATACCCTATCATCCGAGCCAAGAGGAATTTTACGTTACTAATTATGTCAGAAAGGTAATGGTTTACCTGTGTTTAAGGGGTCAGTATTTCAGAGAGGCAACGGAATTGGATCTGTATGTATAAATATATTTCGCTTTGCAACACCATTACTCAATCTATGGGTAAAATTCTAGGCCCACATGCTCTAAAGGGTGATGCATATGATTTTAATGGTGTACATGGTCAAAATCTTAAACAGTCATTGTCATCGTGAAT
>JAHWFO010091028.1:0-28443 GCA_023313115.1 Rhysida immarginata
TTTTTTTCCTTTTGTTGGAAACAATGAAGGTTGGATTGTGCTAGCATCCAGTTGGTCAGGTGACTTTTTCGCTTCCAGGCCTTATCTCGGTGGCCTCGCACAGAGTACTAAGGCACAAACTTAGGTGGTCTTGCTTCAGCACAAACTTAAGATTGCATAAAGATTCTTTATTGTTTAATTGGATAAATTATCATAAAACAGTATAAGTCAGACTAGCAGAGATGCCAGTCTTCGCCGAGTTTTTCAAGGCAACACAAAAGCGGGGTATCGGTCAGGGTTGCCAACTTACCAGTTTTTAAATGGGAATATTTATTGTTGGATATTGTTATAATACAAGTTAAACAATGCACAAATGTATTAATTATTACACGGTTGGCAGCGTTGGTATTGGTATCTATCTACTTTAGGTATATACTAATGTTGTTTAAGGACTTGTTAATTGTCATTACAAGGGTGTCCCAAAATGAGCTGACATTTTAATTTTTTAATAAAGCACATTTTTTATTGAGAAGTAAAAACGTGGAGATTATAAATATACAAAACAACTAACCATCTGACAACTGACCGCCTTGGTACCAAAAATTCACTCTTTGGAGGAAATTTTCAATAACATGTTGATATAATTGCTGGGAAACTATGCAAAATTACACAATCGAACAACGCGTAGAAATTGTAAAATTTCACTTGAAAAATTTAAAGGTCGTGTTATCTCGCAGCAAGATCATGTGAATTGGCCACCAAGATCATGTGACATGACCTCGTTATACCATACAATAACATAGAATGGACAGCTCAGCATTTCGATGGTAGTGACCTTGAAGCAGCGCTCCTAACGGATGGGCGGAATCTGCCGACTGTTTAACCTGCGTTTCTATGGAGTATGCTATGACTTTTTCTAGATTTTTAATTATTTCTCGGTCTGTAATTAACGGAAACCGCCAAGATCACATGGAAGCTTGAAATGAATGACATGTAATCTATCGGCATCAAGAAAAAAATTTTTCTACGGAGGAAAAATAGATATTCGCCGATTTAAATGCTTGAGTAACTTGCTTAGCATCAGCTGACTGGCTGTTAAGTTTACAGCATTGAAAGAGTGAGAAGCAAATTAAGTGACAAAAGCCATTAGAATGCAACTTTTAACTATATTATATACACTTAAAAATATACATTTACATACACTGTATATTTTAATGATAAAATTACATTGAAGTAAATGATGCTGACAAAAATTAAGAAACTTCAGACTTCAACAAGATAATATAAAAAAAAACAAAATTCATAAAAAACTGACTGTTGATTATAATTAATTTACATTTGATTTTAAACTCCGTGGGAAACGACTTTATTTAATTTGAATTCATATTAGAGAATTCAGCTTCTTTAATAATGTGAGGGTTTAAAAGATAACTCTTCATTTTTCATTTAATGAACAGAAGTATATGAGAGAAAGACGAGACACAAAAATCCTGACAATTTTTTTTTAGTTTTACAATTAAACAAACATCACAAGTAAAAGTTTTCATTTTCTTTATAAACATACAACAAATCTGAATACACTTTCACAAAAGATACGTTAAATCAAAAATTAACTTTTTATTTAATAATATCTAAGAAACGGATCAGTTTGAAAGTTTTAATAGATAAGCAAACATATCTTAATCCATATACAGACTTAAAATTAACTTTATTTATTGAAATTAAAATGAAGAACGAAAAATACATTTAATAATGAAATATATTTGAAAAGCCCCCATTTCCCAAAACTATTCCTATGCTAAGTGAACCCACGATTCCACCAAGCAAGTTACTCAAGCAGTTAATTAGGCGAATATCTATTTTTCCTCCGTAGAAAAATTTTTTTCTTGATGCCGATAGATTACATGTCATTCATTTCAAGCTTCCATGTGATCTTGGCGGTTTCCGTTAATTACAGACCGAGAAATAAGTAAAAATCTAAAAAAAGTCGTAGCATGCTCCATAAAAACGCAGGTTAAACAGCCGGCAGATTACACCCATCCGTTGGAGGGCGCCACCGTCTGCTCACTACCATCGCTAAGCATGGGAAACGGCAAAGCTGTCCATTCTGTGTAATTCTGTGGTTATACTCCTTTCTCTGGGGTTATCTTAGAGATAGTGTACATCAATAAACCACAAACTATTGAGAACCTCAAAGATGAAATTCGACACAACATTGCTGAAATTTCTCTTAATATTAAAACCTCAATGTTTAATAACGAAAGCATATAAACATCTCTACTCTGATTCTACCACGAAAAAAATTGCGGCAAAATCATAATGTCAGTTCATTTTGGGACACCCTTTATAATAAAAATCGTACCTTCCATTGTATAGTTTTTGACACGAACACGACTGGCCTATTGTTGCACAAACTTTGCTTTGCATTGCTGGACATGAGCTATATATTGTTGGTCCGCGCATACTGTTGGTGCGATGAAAAATCTTAACAGTAAGTGTTACGGACTCTTCGCATAGTATAGTAGGAGGATAAATAATGAGTGGTTAGTAAGGATTAATGCCAAGGAATCAGAAACTACTTAATAAGTGATCACATAACAAATAGTATGTAAGATATTAAATGGATAATATACGAATTATTTGAATATACAGGGTGAATACAAAAGTCTGAACTGGATTGATTGGTCCGATTTGGATGATTTTTTTTTGTTTTGTTTGTTTTTTTATGCTGAACAAGTTTGCAATTGGTTTTTTTTTTCTCTATCCCTTACGGTTTTTGAGATAAATTTTGAATGTGTCCTAATTTGCATATTTGGGATGGTGAAAAGTGCACCATGGGATAGGCCACCCACAACTTCCTATTCATTGGATTCATCAAAATTGACATATCTGCTTCGGTTAAAAAATACAAGGGTTGTTCAGACTTTTGTATTCACCCTGTATATGCGCGGAACAATCTTATGACTTTATTTAAGTGCTAAGACAACAATTAAATGACGCACGCTCAAAGGGGATATCTTAATCTTGTTGAAGGATAAGTTTAGCAATCAGAGTGACAAGATCAATGCAAATAATGAGTACTGAGGGTTTCAGCTCGTCGGAAGATTGGCGTACGCAAATAAAGGGTATCAAAAAGGATGATGAACACTTTGCGCTCATAGGATTTCACTAAACTCAGGCACAACACTGTTGACACACTACGCTTAGATGAACGGCACTGCATCGACGAATTGGCTAGCAAAATGATAAGCTGATTAAACACACCAACGCTTGACTAAACGAGTTCCGGGGTGTCAAAGGATATTGCTTTCCTCCCGCTCTGGAAGAAGGGAGCCCAAGTTGGCAGTGTTGCAACTCTCGACTGGTATTACATCTGCTGCAACTGATCAACCTCTGATGTGTTGTTCGCAACGATGAATCTTCTTTGATTAGGCATGATGAAAGGAGAATTACGATCTTCTTGCTGATGAATGATGAATTTTGTCTCGCTTTTGCACATACTCGATGGCAGTCTTTCACTTGCTCACACGTAGCATAAAAGAGACGAAACTGTAGCACAATTTATGTTACCAAAAGCATTATGTCTGTGAGCACTAATTAGAGTGGCTGTTCATTCATAACTCATATTGATTAAGACACAACTAACGTAAAATGTACTCCTTAGCATTCCACTTTGGGATGCCCCATCATGAAACTGCAATTGATCTACATGTGTTACGCGCAGATTGTGAAATTGCACAATTCACGAAATGCGCAACTATTTGCTCATCTCATGAATTGTATAATACCCTTGCATATGTGCAGAATTTTGCACAATTCATGAAATGTGCACAACGATTTCTGCTACAGAACCTTGTGAACTAATATAAACGCAGAAGCTGCAACGTATGTGCGATGTGAACTGAGAGTATAAAATACTCGGTCGGCTTGTGGCTTGCGAGGCAAACGTTTGCGCAGTTTCCTTGAAACCGAGGCTGCCCAAACGGTTGCCTCGCGAGGCAAGCGCGAGCCATAAGCCGGCCGAACATTTTATTACTTTCAGTTCAGACCGCACATACGGATAGCCGCTTCTGCGTTTATATTGTAGAGAAAAAGAAGAAAAAATCTAAGTGTTTTTGGGTGAGAAAAATCTATGAATACAGATTGCAACATGGGAAGAAATTATTTGAAGAATTGTTTTGATGAAGAAAAAAATTTTTACACGGATGTCCGAGACTAAATTTGAAACACTCTACTCACTTGTAAATGCCATAATACTTAAGAAAAAACAAATTTTATTACTCACAGTTCATTTCCTGGCTTATACTTCGCTATGCATCTTCCCTTAGCCCTCTATTTGTATATTGTACGCATTGTGAATCCCAAAATCCATTAAAAGAACCATATAATTCGATGAACTTTAAAACCTACTCTTTCTCCGAGCACGAGCGGCGAGGCAAGATAGAACCGTCTTGAGTGCGCGAGGCATTCGTTCTGAGGCGCCTTTGAGCATCGACAAAAACCGACATGGTTCGCTTAGTCAGTAACACACAGGAACGACATCCAATGTTAACGGAGTGGAAAGTGGATGACTCATGCTTTTGACGTTGTCGATTGTAGCGCACGCAGCGGTTGCCATGGGCGCCGCTAACTGATCGCTATATGTTAACATTCCCTCTCGCGTGTATTTTGATGTTTAATAAAGCATTCTGTATTAATATATATTAAATAGTAAAAAAAAAATAAATTATATACATAAACCACATCGATTACAATGAAAAGTATTTAAAATTACTATTATTTTAAAATACAGAAAATTACAATCTACTAGCTAATGTGATATGATTTGAAAAATGGGTATTATATGTCCAAAAAATGTGTAGAGCTTAAAGAGACAGACAGATGACATTATTTTATTGATAGAAAACGCTAATGCGTAGAGTGTAAACTGTCTTGACTAGTTTTAATAAGAGTCCGATTTTTTTTGTTCTTGAAAATTTTCTCGCCCTTTATAAATTTCACTGCGGTTCTTAAACTATCAATCGTAGAGTCATATTTCCATTTTTGTTAAGATGCCTATGGAATCTACTGTAGGGTAAATATTAATTTCAAATTAAGGCAAATAAAATAAAAAAAATACTGCACCCCTTACGTGAAAAAAATTGAATAAAAAGCAACCTTTTTCACGTTTCCGTCGGTATCTAAAAATACAAAAAACAAACACCAATTTAGGTATCTTATTTAAAACTCATACAAAATTGTAATATTACAGCTCTTATTGAAAAAAACCATGATGTCTCTGTCTCTTTCACTTTTTAAGTTCTACTAAGTTAAATTAAGTTATACTCTTGCATGTTTTCACTTTACAGGAAAAAAAGAAACAACCAAAACCAGTTATGATTATTGTAATTGGTTAGGTTGCATTTTAAAAGTTACTTTGACTACCATAAAAGTTAATTAATTAAGTTTTCAAAATGTTGGCTACCCTTTTGTTGCCATGGGGTCGTGCAATAAGCTATTTGCCTTGTTGCACTTTAAATGATGAAACCTTTAAATAATTTTTGATCGGTTTGTCCAGCTGTCCGTCTGTCTGTAGACACAATTCCCACAATTCATTGCGTTGCAATAGAAAGAGTGCATGTATTGAATTGCTGGAAGACACGAATTATCCTCGCATTCGGGAAACCGCGTGTTGAGAACATGGGTTCAGCTCTGCGCGTGCTCTAAACGTTAATGAGATGGTGCGCGTGCAGGATGCACGTGTTTGACGATTATTGAAAGGGCAGTCCGGTTTCTAAATCAAGAGAATTTTTTTATTCTTAAGCTTGTTTCACATAGAAAATCTCTGGCGGAGCGGATGCAGATCCGCATATATTGCGTATAGTGGCGCCTCCGTGCGCATTCCGCGTGGAAACGCGGAATCCGTTGAGCATTTCACAATTAAAACTTTCGCGCAACTTTTCCGCTTAAGCTGTCTCCTGATTGGTCCCTTTAAAATAGTATCTTCTTTCGTAAAATGGAGTCTAAAACTAAGCTTTTGAAATAAAAAAAAGTCTATCAAATGAATTTTCAACCATTTTTTAAATGGAGATGTTATATATAGTCAATTTTTCATTTGGCGGAGTATGATTTAAAAATACAAGAACTGTACATCCCAAAATTTGTGTAATAATAAATATATGTTTTAATTACAAAAATATTAAAAAAAAAATTAAACCCCTTTAGGGTAAAAGTCTAGAGTAGCATTCTCTAATTTTCTCGGAAGAGATCGGTCAGCCCCATCGCGTTTACGCATGAATTCATTATTGTAATGTGTCTAATTAATGCATAAATAATTTATCATATTATAGGAATTATATTTTACGAAATTTATGCGGGAAAAAAAATCACTAAAGTCCCGTGACGGTGAACATCAGCTACGGGCGGGCTGTCGGTCATTGATGTCGGCCTGTCCGCACATACATCGTCACGAGATTTTCGTGATGTGTTTTCTTGCATAATTTTCCGAAAATATAAATTCTATAATGCGATATATCATTCACTTATTTAATAAATATGTTACACTTATTTAATAAATATGTTACACTTATTTAATGATTAAAAACAATAATAAATTTGAGCTAGACGGGGCTGAAACAAGCTTTATGTAAAATAGGCTTAAACGTGAAGGGGCTGATCGATCATCGATGTCACCCGAGAAAACAGAAACCGACTTTTACCTGGTTTTGTTTTATTTTAGCCGAGCATTTCTGTGTTCCTTTATTTGGTATTCCAAATGGAAATTCGTTCAGAAATTAAAGAAATAAGTTTCTCATGAAACACACATTTGCTGGCCATCGCTGTGTAATAGAGTGTAATTTTTATCTCTCCCGCTTTGCGGTTCTCCCTACATGCTTTGCGCTTCACCTGCTTCCTGATTGGCTGAGGCAAAGCAGATTCTGCAAAATTTCCAGACCTCCTTGAAATGAAAAATCCGCTCCGCAACTCTCGCGGAGCAGATCTGCAACGTTTGCGCGTGAATGTGAAACGCCTCAGTTTAGCGGAAAAAGTCCGCTTTTGCCTGCGGATTGCGCTTCCGCGTGTTTTCCGCCCCGCAAAGCTCTTATGTGAAACAGGCTTTAGGGAGTTTAGTATTTTTTACGATAACTTGAAAACGAATTAACTTTTTCACAGCCTGTTTTCACCAATCCATTAATATGGGACAGAGCACGAACATGAGATAGCCAGAATAGGTACGTGCTCTAGTAGCACGTGCTTTAATGGTACCATTATGATACCCCCTTAAAGATTTCCTATAACCAGAAATGGCATGTAATATATCAAACAAATCGTCACAACCTATCATAAACGAATATGTAAGAGTAACTAGTGATAGTAGGTATTGGTCTAATGGCACGTGTACGTGCTAGGATGTCTCATTAACGCGTAAATAACGCGTAAATAATGTTGGTGTGAATTGTTTAGTAGTACGTGTTTTAATGGTACCAAATGGAACTTTCAATGTTGAGATATGGCATGTAATATATCAAACAACTGATAAAAACGTGTCATGAGTGAATATAACGAGTAAATAATGATAATGGTTATTGGTTTAGTAGCACGTGCCCTAATGGTACCATGTGGTACCATTGCAACTTTCAATGCTAAAATATGGCATGTAATATATCAAACAACTCGTAACAACGTGCCATGAGTAGTATAACGAGTAAATAATGGTAATGGTTATTGCTTGAGTAGCACGTGTCCTAATGGTGCAATATGACACCATATGATACCATTGGAACTTTCAATGCTAAGATATGGCATATAATATATCAAACGACTCGTAACAACGTGCCATGAGTGAATATAACGAGTAAAAAATGATAATGGTTATAGGTTTAGTAGCACGTGCCCTAATGGTGCCATATGACAATATGGTACCATTCGAACTTTCAATGCTAAGATATGGCATGTAATACATGGATATCAAACAACTCGTAACAATATGTAATGAGTGAATATAACGAGTAAATAACGATAATGGCTATTGTTAGTAGCACGTGCCCTAATGGTACCATGTGGTACCATATGATACCATTGGAACTTTCAATGCTAATACATGGCATGTAATATATCAAATAACTCGTAACAACGTGTCATGAGTGAATATAACGAGTAAATAATGATTATTGGTTATTGGATTAGTAGCACGTGCCCTAATGGTGTCATGAGATACCATATGGTACCATTGGAACATTGTGCTAAAATATGGCATGTAATATATCACACAATCGTAACAACATGACATGAGTCAATATAACGAGTAAATAATGATAATGGTTATTGGATTAGTAGCCCGCTCCCTAATGGTGCCATATGAAACCATGTTGTACCATTGGAAGTTTCAATGCTAAGATATCGCATGTAATATATCAAACAAATGTTAGGTTAGGTTAATGTTCCAGACAACACATTCTAGCTGTCATTTCGGTAGTCTTTCATTGATGATAGTCCTGAAGGCAATATTATACAAAAGTATTGTGTAGTTACGTCACAGAGAAAAATCCCCTTACTTTCACTCGTAACAACGTGCCATGAGTGAATATAACGAGAAAATAATGATAGTGGGAATTGGTTTTGTAGCATGTGCCCTAATGGTACAATATAGTATTGTTAGAACTTTCAATGCTAAGATATGGCGTGTAATATATCAACCAACTCCTTACGAATTGTTTGATCTATTGTTATCCATAGCTTATTTATATCAAGAGCATAATGCTGTTAGGCTTAATGGTATCTAAAACTCATTACTGTAATACATATTGCCAATTAATAGTAGTTAATCGCTTTCTTCAATAGTAGATGATAACGTAATAACACTTTAGTAATTTAATATGAAAAAATAATAGATGCTTACACATAGCGCTTCAGCAATTGAGGCTCACTTCGTTTAACATTGTGTGAATTCTTACAAATTAAAGAACTTTTATTTTTTTAAATATGAGGATTTACTCTCCATTTACCTTTCAGTTCAAGTTTATTCGTTTAAATTCTCTCTATACATTAGCTTACTTAAATAGTAATTTACAATTTAGTTTTCATATTTATTTATTTTCTCTTAAGTGTTTTAAAAAGTTGATTAATTCTATATTTCCATGTACGAGGCTATAACATGAAAATGTGCTCCCTTTATCCGCTTTGGCAGTAAAATCATTCTTGTTAAATGACATTACTGTATCCAATTTTACATTATTATTATTATTATTATTATTATTATTATTATTATTATTATTATTATTTATTCACCACTCCGTGGTACGTACAAGGAATAAATAAAACTTAACTATTATTTAAAACATATTCCCTTATACCAATATTAAAATGATTACACTAATTAACACATCTTATGTCATTACAATCAATACATAATATTCTTCAGTTATCTGGCAATAAATTCCACTCATGTAAGGCACTGAAAGGAAAATTACCTCGCCTAACAACCTTTTTTGGGCAAATAAACCTACCCCTTACATTCCTTCTCATTGAGATACTATCCCTAAACCAATTCATACATAGACAATCATCAGTATTTCTCTTCCTAATTAGTTTATCAATTCTTACAATTCGCATATATTTTACAAATTGGTCAAAGGACAATCTATGCTGTTAACAACATGCCATTACAGAATCAAGTTTGGAGAGTCGAAACAATGTTCTTATTATTCTATTAAAAGCTATTTTAATTTATATATCACTAGAAGTCCAAATCCACACACATAAACAATATAAACATGTGTTGTTAATTTTTTTCACATTTTTTTTATTGCAAATTGCTTCTCTGCAGGCACTTGAAACCTTTAAATAATTTTAATCTATTTTTAAATGATATTACAAGTTTTTCCAAGCAATTTAAATGACAATAACTTTAAATAATGTTATCCAGTTTTAAACAATATTATTCGTTTTTACATTAACAATATAAACACATGGTTACTGGTGTTAAATATAAATAAATAAATATTTATGAATATTTTCCAATCTGTAGTCTGCTTCTGTAGTGAACTCTTTTCTGCAGTCACTGAAAATGATTTTAAATAAATTTTATCTATTTTTAAATAACATTTTCACCTACATCAACATTATAAACATTTTGCAAATAATTACCTACCTCTATAAAGTGTCTTTTATCGTAAATATTCACATATTCTCCAAAAAATGCGAAGACGAATATTAAATGCAACTCATTTCAATGTTTTATTTCTGTCAAATGAAGAATTATAAAAGTTTTATTTTTCTTAAAGAAAGTGTAAAATGATCAATTATTTTGCAAATTTACAAGTTTAAAATCCAGTACTCTAATCTACAAAGAAATATCAAAAATAGATTCTTCTTCAGAAATATCTGTATGTGTCTATTAAATTCTTTTAAAATACCTAGATATATTTCGTTTTAACCTGGTTCAAAAAGTTTTCTTCAGATCGAACGTCACACAATACAAACACGGAATAACTAATGCAGTATTAGTTATTCCTAATATAAACTGATACCTTTCATTGAACCGATTCTGCTAGGTTAAGCAATTTATTTTCGCAAAATACTAATCTTGGGAAGCTATTTCCTCAGCAGCTAAGATTTAACATAATGGAATGTTAAATGTACGGATTGTAGCAAAGTTGCTAGACTTGTAATATCTCAGTATTTAATGCACCGCTAAATGAAGTGCCAAATTAACTTGCACGCATTTTGTTTTTTTAATAATACAAATGAAATGTGTAATGAAAATATGTATTAGAAATTTTGTATAAAAAAATCAATTTCGATATTTTTATAAAAATTCAGAATGTTGAAATTTAAATCTGCAATTTTGAGAAAGGACAAGCCGTCAATGAAAAGGCCTAAAGCGGGACTCGGGTGCAGTTATTACTTCAGTTTTAATGTAAACGGTAAAATAAGGCGAATGTATCAGTTAGTGAGAAGGGAGCCTAGGGGCGTAATCCTCCATTTTTGAAAAACTTAATTACATTGCTCATATTATATAATGCAGAAAGAGTAAAAACCGTAAAAAAATTAGTTTTAATTCAGAAACTTTTATTACATAAAAATATCCTCTCATTTACATAATTTTTCCAAAATCAATTAACTTGAAAAAAAAATAGTCCGTTCTATTTGTAATTAACAATTTTTTTATATCGCAGGTGAAAATAAAAAAAAAACGTCTTGAATATTGTTTGTGTTATTTTATGATGACAGATTTAAGAAAGTTTATACTTGCGATTCATGAGCTCATAGATGTTGTATTTGGCGAAAGAAAACGACGGCAGTACACGAGTTGTACGAGAGCAAAAACAAAATATGTTTATTCACAGAGTGCTACAGTAAGAACAGGACAAGAACAAGTAACTCCACCTAGTGACAAAAACTGAATAACAGCAAAAACGTAAATCCTTAATATAATAGCCCCCGCCTTGAAAGGCTTGACTTTCAAAACGTGGCAAAAGGAAAACAATAAAACAAATAATCAAAAAACATTAACAATCGTTGGGTAATGGACAAATCTTGGAAAATGATCTTTTCAAAAGTCCGGTAGAAGTGCGGATGCTAGCTACACGAGGGATGCCATGTCTGCCAGGATGAAGCAGGGTGATATGGCCGAGCTTCCAATGGATAGGTGGTTGGAGATCGTCCTTGATGAGCACAAAGGAGTCCAGCATCAAGTTGGAATTGCAGTGATGAAAGAAGTAGTTGGGGACCAGCATGCAAAAGGCGAATGTGTTCCGAGGTGACAAACAGTCTAGCTATTGGATGCTTCCCAGAGATGAGGAGGGGAAATTTCTTATTAAACGAATAGTCAGAATTAAGCAATCTACCTCCAACCCGCAGCAGGCCGTCAGAGTCTAAAAACAAGGACAAGGAACGTGATCGAGGATCGTGGGATTGACAAATTTTAATCTTATCAGGGAAAGAGTGGTTTTGAGAAAGTCTAACAAGAGTCAGGAAGGCACGCTCAATTTCAGAAGGTGTAAGAGGACCATACGTTTGGGCATCCTTGGGACATAGACAATTGTTCATGAAGCGCAATGATGTGATTCAAATGATAAAAATCTAAGAATCTTGAAAATGGGAATGAAGAACATGCAGCAATGGCAGATATCACGGATTTTTACGAGGCCCTCATTAGAGGTAAAATGATCAGCTTGTGTCTTATTACGAAGCGAAGAGACTTGCGGACACGGAACTTGGAACTGAAGTTCCTGGCCATAGCTCCTATGCCGCAGTATCTACATCTAAACTTTTTACTTCTGGAAGATCAAGTGGTACGGAAGGCGTTTGGAGAGTTGGCCAGGAAGATTCTTCTAGAGAGAGCCACAGTGATCCATGAAACCACAAGGCGGAATCCTTCAGCGCAGTAGGAGAGACCCCTCTTGAGAGGATGTTTGCAGGATTGTTGCCACTGGTGACGTGGTTCGACACAGCATTGTTGGAGAGTGTCTGGATCTCAGATATACGATTGGCGACAAACGTGTGTAGACGAATTGGGTGTATCTTCAACCAACCAAATACAATAATGGAGTCAGTCCAGAAGAAGCACTGATCAAACGCAATGTGGAGCGCAGAGGTAACCTGCTGGGCTAAGCGGGCGAGAGTAAGAGCACCACAAGTAAGAGTGTAGTTTGGGAATGGATATAGACTTGAGAGGAGCCACTTTGGCTTTTGAACATAATAGATTTGAGAAAATAGCACAGTTTTGATCAACAGACCGCACAAAGATGCAGGCGCCATAGGCCTTGATGGACGCGTCGGAGAAGGCATGAAGCTGTATACTTTTCGGCTCATCACAGATGATACGTCTGGGGAAGGCAACTTTGTTTAGGGCAGGAAGATTACCTTTCAAGTACAACCATTGAGTGGACAAGGAGCAAGGAATATTATCGTCCCATGAAAGTTTCTCTAACCAAAGCGCTTGCAACATCATCTTGGCCATAATAGTGCAAGGGCTTAGTAAGCCAAAAGGGTCGAAAATTTGCGAGATGTCGGACAAGATAGCACGTTTAGTTATCCTTTTGGAGAGGTAAAAGAAATAGAGAATCTCAACTTATCATCAGGTGGCTACCAATGCAGTCCAAGAGTTTTTGTGCTCTCATGCGAGCCAATATCAACTAGGATAGGGTGAATGTCAGACTCCATGAAGTCTGAAAGAATTAGAGGCTCGTTCGAGATCCATTTTTGTAAGTTGAAGCAACCAGTTTGTAAAGTAGCAGAAAGGTTTTTGCACAGTACCTTTGCTGGGGAAACTTTGTTCGCTCCACTCAACAAATCGTCAACGTAGAAGTCTTCTTTTATGATTCGAGAGGCCTCATGAAGAGATTGTGAGCATTCAATACCCAGTTCGAACAAATATCGAAGTGCTAAGAAGCTAGCAGAAGCAGTACCATAAGTAACAGCATTCAGATTATAGGTTTTGATGGCGTCATTTGGATCAGGTCTCCATAAGATGCACTGCAAGGGTTTTTGAGAATCCTCAACAAAAGCTTGGCGATACATCTTTTAAATATCAGCTGAGAAGGCATAGACATGTTTGCGAAATCGGATTAGAACACTGAACAGATCCTGCTGAATTGTAGGGCCAACAAATTGTAAGGAATTAAGTGATTCACCCGATGTAGTAGGAGCAGAGGCATTGAAAATGACACGAAGCTTTGTAGTCAGGCTATCTTCATTGAGAACGCCATGATGAGGTAAAAAGCGGAAAATTTCAGAAGGTGCGTGGTCGCAAACGGAAATGTGGCCCAAGTGTTCATATTCTTGCATGAACTGTGTATAACGCTGAGGCACGGCAGTGTTGGAGGGAAGTTTTCTTTCGAGATTTAGAAGAGATTTTTCAGCTATTTCATATGAGTAACCTAATACTTCTGGAGCCTTATTAAGGGGAATACTGACAATAAATCGACCACTAGAATCACGCTTGGTATGGCCCTTGAAGTGAGATTCACACTTGTCTTCTTCCCAGGTGCGGAACTTAGGGGTAACAAGTTCTTTAATTTTCCAGGAATTTTCCAATTGCTCTTGAAGGCGAACAGAACTGCAACTAAAATTACAACGAATGTCTGGTGGAGTATTGCAAGGAAACGAACCAGCTACAATCCATCCAAAATGAGAAGCTTGCAGAATAGACATTCTGGGTCCAAGCAGAATGCGCCGAGTGAGAACAATTTGCCAGAATGAATTTATTTCAAGGAGAATGTCGATCTCTCCAGGTGGATTAGCCATCTTCAAGCCATGAGGAATGTTTGTTAGCAAGATCAATTGGTGTATTGGGCAGATGACCAGTAATCCGAGGAACAACCAAGCCTTGAGATTTCAGGCGATAATTGGTTACTCGAGAGTGCAAAAGAATTTCACAACGACAAATGGACACTGTTAGTAGAATTGGTGATGCCCTGAACTTGGATGTTGACTGGAGTTTGAGGCAGCTGGAGCTTCTTACATAGAGAAGAAGTTACAAATGATGAAGTGCTACCACAATCAAGTAGGGCTCTTGCTTGATGAATTTGACCTTGATTATCAACAACATTCACAACAGCAGTGGAGAGAATAGCACATTGTTCGGAAGAGGACAATGCTGAAAGGGTGACTGTATTATTTTCAACAACTGAGTTCTCGGGGGTGGTTACAGGATCAAGATGTATAAGAGTATGATGTCTAGCTTTGCACTTATTGCAGCTGTGCTTAGAGGTACAGTTCATAGCGAAGTGACCTTTAGAAAGGCAATAAATGCAGCATCTTAAATTCTTCACTTTGGCAAAACGTTCTTTGACAGGCATAGATTTGAAAATGGAACAAGAGTTTAAGTTGTGATATTTATTGCAGACCGGGCAAGAGGACGGTGTTGAGACAATACTTCTTGATATGGCTGATCGTTCATTTGTGGGTTTAGCATGTCTTTGTTCCAGAGTTTCCAACAAATAGGCCTTGTTTTCTAGAAATTTAATGAGATCATTGAATGAAGTTGGATCAGAAGAAGCAGTCTTGTTTTCAAACTCTTTTACAGTAGTTATCTAATTTGGAATTGATGAGATAGACGAGGAATGCATCTCTCTGATGCTCTTTATTGATCAAAGAATCCAGAGATCGAAGATTTTTCTTAGCTGAGTCAATCAAGGTGCGCAGTCTAGCAGAGGATTCTTTGGAAATGGGCTCTAGATCGAAGATGGCCTTCATAAATTTATGAATTAGTACTTTTCAATTGTCATAGCAATCATGAAGACTGTCCCAAGCAATAATGTAGTTGTCACCCGTGAAGGTGAGATTCTTTACAACCTCTGCCGCTTTGCCAGTCAGCGAGGCGTGCAAATAATGAAACTTTTATATATTGCTGAATTCGCTATTTTCATGAATGAGGCTCGTAAATAAGCCTGTAAAGTTCAGCCAGTCTTCAAACTTTCCACTAAATTCTGGTAATTTAATGGTAGGCAACTTAAAGTAGATGACGTATTAGAGTGGCGTGAACAGTGATGCAAATTTGCAGAACTGGAGGGGGATGTGGGGCGAGGCATACTTCTATCTAACAAACGCTCAGCAATACTAATTATATTAAAGTACTTAGCTTCAAATTCTGCCGATTCAGAGTCGTTGTCGTTTGTTTCATCTACGTCGAACTCTAGTTGAATCTCATCAAACGAAGCGAGTAATGTTTCCATGTTGAGCAGCCGTTTGTGTAAGTAAGCAGCATCGAATTCATTCAAGGGTTTAGAAGGATTTGCAGACGAGCGTTCTTGTTCATAGGATTCAAAACGAGTCAGTTTAGCTTTGATGGACGTGCATTTTCTTTTAGGATCCATTGTGTTCGATGAAGCTAGCAAGTTGAATCAGGAGAAGATGCATAGAGACAAGATGGCGGAATGGTAAAAAAAAAAAGCGACGGTGGGTATGACGATCAGTGTTAAGCAAATTACAGCATGGAGCGGCGAGAAATCGGTCAAAAACACGAAGAACAATCAGTACACTGAAGTGGAGGAAACAAACATCACGATGTCTTCTCGGTAAAAAACACACATTCAACAGTTCGAAGGACCAGGAGCAGTCATCAACTGAGTTCATGAGAACAAAGAGCATTCGAGAGAAATAACTTAGATAGTTGCAAATATAATCCAGCCTGAAGGACCAAAATGTTTGTTATTTTATGATGACAGATTTAAGAAAGTTTATACTTTCGACTCATGAGCTCATAGATATTGTATTTGGTGAAAGAAAACGACGGCAGTACACGAGTTGTACGAGAGCAAAAACAAACGATGCTTATTCACTTCCAGACCGATTCACTATGCTAAGGACTTTGAAATATATCTGCAGATTTATCGACCACACAAGCAATGAAAAGGATTCCACAGAATCTCTTGCCATGGTGCCATCTAGTAGCCAATCTACTGATTATGGAATGGCGTACATTATCTTAATAAATCTGTCATAGAAGATTTGTTGATTTTGGGCTCAAAAGTAAGTTTTGTTGTTATTTTAAAACATTTTACACCAAAGTGGGCCTTATTTTTATACACTTACACCGTTTATTCATCTCATACATCAGTCGTCATAAGATTTGTTCAGTGTTACTAACTTTCCAGGGTTCGGTGTTCGAAATTTTGAAAATAAAATGTCAAGATGTTTAATATTATAATTAATAATATGAAGAATAAACGATTTTGAATGCAACTCGGTACAATGGCAAATAAAAAAATTGAAAGTAAGGCGAGTTTTTTTTTTGTTTTTTTTTTTCCTTTGCTTGTTTGTTTGTCCATAATTTTACAACACCCAGGTGGTAACATCGCATTTGTTGACTTCTAACTCACAAAAAAAACTAACTCAGATACAGTAAAACAAATAAATTTTCTAAAATTTATTATTAAAAATCAAATTATGGGATTTTAAGAAATAAAATAAATTTTATTTACATAATCAGCATTCAGTTAAATTTGGTCAACTCATAAAAATGACATGCGTGATGGGCGCAGCAAAATCTTGGATAGAGGAGCGTTTCTGTGCATGAACAGTGGATAAACCAGCAGATGTATTTCTAAGTCCTTAGCATAGGGAATCTGTGTGGGGTGAGCTTGAAGTACTCAGAGTGCTACAGTAAGAACAGGGCTATACTGAAAGAGGGGGTACAGCCAACACCTCCTAAGAAGAAAGCCTGTGCACTGAAAATTCATACATTGTTACATCATCAGAAAAAGGCATTGTAAATCGTATTTCTACTAATAATAAGCTCTAAATTATGACTTCTTATGATCATGTAACAATGTATGAATTTTCAGTGCATAGGCTTTCTTTTTAGGAGGTGTTAGTACAGCGGATGCTGTCTACGAGCAGTTTCCAATGAGAGGAAGATGCGCATGCGCATTCAGCACTGGGATGCCAGCACATGTGCATTTCACCAGCCACGCATGCGCACTCCATGCCTCCACGCCTCCTTCCCAGATATGTGTGTCCAGTCACATGGCACACGGTAGTGAAAAGGAAAAGCTTGAGTGAAAAAGATAAGGACCCTTATTTAATTTAGTCCATTTTTTGTTAGACAATTTTATGGTTAATGCGTGTGCGAAATAATAAGAGAAATCAACAGCATGTAATTTAATATTGTGAATAACCGAACAGCTCCAAAAGTATTTGCTTTCGATTTTAGACACTTTCGATTTTAGATACTTTCAATTTTAGACAAAACGTCGAATATCTAAAAAAATACTCGATGTGTACTCCATTCATATGTAAGTAGATAAGGACTTGATCGGGTCCGAATGGAATGTGGAGGGGGTGATTTCTCGAAAGATCAAAGGATGCCGACACTTTTTCTTTTGTTCTCAGCCTGCTCTGGAATGCGCTAGGGTCCCCAGAGACCCTGTCCCTCTCTTCATGTTCGCGGGCTATTCGACAGGGTGTGTCTCAGCTTTTCTAAGGCATTACCTTTTTTGGTCATACTCTGGCCCTCTGGTGTGAACTTTCGGGGGTTTGTCCTTTTGGGTGTGGTTCTTGCTTTGGGTGTTGTCACTCTGTTTGGGTGTTGGTCCACCTGTTTTGGGCGCTGATCCTCTGTTTTGGGTGTGGTCTCTTTTGGGCGTTGATCCCCTTTTGGGCATAGTCATGTTTTGGGTGTGGTCATTTATGGTCTTTTGGGTGTGGTTTTATTTTCCTTTGATTTTGATTACTTTTTGATCAGGTTTCCAATTGTGGGTGTGGTCACACAGCTGGCTGATGATATTTTCTTGATTAATCACGTGATGGCAGCCATGTTCAGGTGGCCTAAGGCTGAAATAAAATTAGTTTCATAATTCTCTGTTGTACCCCTGGTGCTGGTGCTGAGCACCACTGTGACAGATAAGAGGGGTCCTGATGCTCTCAGCAAAATCCACTTAGTTGATTCTGTCTCACAAATGAACACCTGTTGACGCCCTTAAATACCCAACTAAATGGGTAGGGGTTGGTATACTGGCACCTCAAATTGATCACTTAATTACTAATTAACTATTGTTTCTCGGGTAACCAAATTTTTTTCAAGCTCTTTTACAGTTTCTTCTAAATAAAACTACTGTTGTTACAAGTTGTATTGTTTTGTTTTTAATTTTCAACTAATTGCTACATTGTTTCAATTGACAAGTGTGCATCTGAGTAGGGACTAATGCTGTCTAAAAGGGTGGGTCTGAACTCTCATAAATAAATAAATTCATTATTTAAATTTAAATTTTGGTCATGGATGATGCATTTTCTAACACCGCTAATGCTGCCGGTTTTGGTGGTGTGAAAGGTTTAGCTAAACAAAAAAATCATTCTGAAAAAGAGACACATGAATGGTCAAGGGGTGTGAGAGTTTATACACTGCATAAACCGGTGCGTCATCATTACCCACGTAATCGCATGCGTGTATATGCGCCATTTGAGCAATTTCAAGTAGACTTGGTTGATCTAACCAGTTTGTCAAAACAGAACGATGGTTATAAATTTCTACTTACCTGCGTCAATGTTTTCTCGTGCTATGCGTGGGTCATTCCTCTAAAAACGAAGAAGGGGCTTGAACTTCAGAAAGCCTTTCAAAAAATTTTCACACTCAGTAGTGTTCCTGTAAAAGTGATCAGTGATAAAGAGAAGGAGTTTTTAAACAAGCATGTTCAAGATTATTTGAAGGAACTCGACATCGATTTCTTCGCCACAGAATCAGATTTGAAAGCTGTTACGATCAAACGATTCAACCGTACGTTAAAAACGAGGATGTTTAAATTTTTTACATTTACCAACAAACACAGATACATCGATGTCTTACCTGATCTCGTGTTAAGCTACCACCGCAATCACAGAGCCCTGGGTATGGCGCCAGCTGATGTCAATGAACGAAATGCCCCAGCTCTATAGTTGAAACAACAGAGTTATTATACAGCAGCACCACAAACAAATCCAAGGTTGCAATTTGGAGATTACGTACGTATTTCAAAAGTAAAAAACATATTTGATAAAGGCTATCTTCCAAACTGGACCGAGGAGGTGTTTCAGGTTTCAAAAATCATTTATAGAAAACCTGTTGTGTATAAAATTAAAGATTAAGATGGCAGCGAGATCTCAGGTGTATTCTACGATCAGGAGTTACAAAAGGTGAAAAAGCCCGAAACTTTTAACATTGAACAGATTATTCGCTGGCGCACGAGGCGCGGTATTCGCGAAGCTTTTGTGAAATGGCAAGGTTATCCTGACAGCATGAACAGCTGGGTACAAGAGATAGAGCTTTTAAATGCTTGACAAGTGGCGATTGACAACAGTTGGGTCCGAGTACAGCCACCATGTATGAAGACACTGATTTTTGTTACGTTACCATCAAACTCACCTACTGGTGAACAAATTCATTCTAATACAACAGCTCATTTTATTACAAGACTGTCGAGGACGCTACGTTTCCAGGGGCGATGGTATGTTGGTTTATCGGAAACACATTTCCCAGCCCTCTTCAAGAACATTATGGCTGTAAACAGCACTTTCGAAATAGGTTTCAAGGATGATCTCATAGATGAACAAATCGATTTCAACATTGTTTCACCAGTAAGAATTCCGACACTCCAGTCTTTCATAATCGAAGTTGAATTGGTGTTACAAGCCTATTTCAAAGATGTTCTCTTTTACCATAACACTTCTTTAGACCAAAACGTCACCATGAGTTTGGCTCTGAATATCGGGATTCGCTTTAACACTCCCGAATTCTGTAAGGTGTTCAATGTTTCGCCAAATATATTCTACGAGGAACGTTTCTCTCTAACTCCGGATTACAACCTGTCGTTTAAGTGGGTGTCCGATTTTTCTGTTACGCTAAGGTATTCCAAGTCAGCAACTCCGTACCAAAAAATTGTTGAATTTAAGAGTACCAAATTGCAAAGTAGGGTAGCCGCTATTGATTTTCTAAAAGATAGTTTTAGAATGGCGGGTATCGAGACAAAAATGGTTAATGATCTTCTATTGTTTACGGGGTCCTCAACACGGTTCATTGAATTCCCAGCAGCTGTCAACATTGGATTTATACCTGATAGGTTTCTGAACACGAAATTGAAAACTCCTTTTACTATGCCCTTAAATGACACAGATGACGGGTTTATTAGTTGTTATTTTTGATCCACCTGACACTCCAGAGCAGTGCATCTTAAAAATTCTCGAAGGGTATTATGATAGTCGTAGGGACGTTGTTGATGCGCTTGTTAAGTTGATTCCATTGAAAGAACAGGCTTTTTACAAAATCAATCTCACACCTAATAAATGTTTTCATTTCAAATGCACAGAACGCCGCTATATTAATTTTAGCGAGGGTTTATGTAACACATTGGGTTTACAAGCTGAACTTTCGGACTTGGAACTAGTTATTGGTGAGGGTTCAACCCCAATAGATCTTACACGTGGCATACATGGTTATTATCTGTATACAGACATCATACAGCCACAGGTTTTGGGTAAGACATTCGCTCCGCTCCTACGAATTATCCCCATTTCACATGCCAGACGAGAAGTGATTTATCAGGCTTTTCATTCACCCGACTACTTTCCCTTAAGTAAAAATGTCAGACACAATTGAAACCGCGGTTCATTTAGACCATGGGGATTTGCTCTCGTTTTTAACAGGCAAAACCGTAGTGAAATTACATTTTCGTAAGAAACAACTGTAGTGCGAGGTTGATTTCTTTTTTCTCTCCTCCTCAATTACTTCAAGATGCATATCCCCTATCATCCGAGCCAAGAAGTAATTTCGCGTTACTATTTAAACAGAGAGGGAATGGCTTACCTGTGCTTAGAGGGTCGGTTTTCCAGAGAGGCAATGGGATTGGTTCAGTATTTTCACATCTGTTTCGCTTTGCAACACATTTAATCAAATCCATAGGTAACTCACTACATTTCTCGGTCGTCCGTCCTCGTTGTAGGCCTCTTCGAATCCGCTAACCATTGCGATATCACTGTCAGCGAGGGTTTTTTCTTTAAGTCTGCAGATGTGCGAAAATCGGGTGAATAGACGAGCTGTTGTGGATACAGATAAGTAGGTGTTTCTTGAAGGGATTACGGTGACTGCGTTTGAGGCATTAAAGACTGGTTTGAAGGTGTTTGAGGTACGGTTTGGGTTGAAAGACTTGTTCGTTTCGAATGAGCTTCATGATGCCTTGCTCTTAGATATTTTTGAAGTGTATTTAAATAAAGGTCCATTTTCTGATGCACATTCAAATTTGATGCTTTTAAAATCTCATTGATTTGAGTATCCAATTGTTTATTAAGTTTTTTTCAACATCATTAACCACACTAGGTTCAACCTTAGGTTGACCATGTTCAACGGGACGCAATGACACAGGGACGCTCTGGACCGTAGCAAGAAGGAACCTTGAAATTTCTACACCCAATGTATAATTTCTATTATAAATATTCTAATGTTTACAATGTTATATTATCTCATATTGAACTCATTCTTCTGTCGTCATTACATAATTTTATTGTGTTTTCTGTTCTTTTGTCCTTTCCCCTTCCCTTTTTCCCTTTTCTTACTAATTGCATTGTTTGCATTGTATCTAATTTTTTGTACCCGCAGGGGCTTAACTTGTCGGTCCTTGACCATACCGGTCCCTGTTGGGTGCTATTGTACCTTTAATTAACAAATAAATAAATAAAATAAATAAATAAATAAATAAATAAATAAATAAATAAATAAATTCGTGAGCAGGTAGTAAAACGTACTTTTGCATGTTCTTAACTAATTAATTCATTCAAAATAGGTCCAGCTACGCTTTCTAACAAAAGTGGTAGCAGGAATCCGTTCCCACGTTGGTTCAGATAAGTTTTCTTGGCCCTTAATGAAATTTTTTTATGGGCTAAACCTTTTATTTTGCGCAAATGTTGTTTAATGGGTGTTATCCAGTCGACTCTACGATGTAGAATTTTATGACAGATCTCACACAGCACCTTAACTTGATTAAGAGTGGCATGTTGCATTAATGCTTTCCTATGCTGAGGCGTCGAGTGTTTCAAAGCGCCTAGAAAAAGACGATGTTTCACAACCTGAGGAATCATTGTTGTATCACCACCCTATTCAGCCGAATTAAAAATGACGTTCGACGGTTTTAAACCCACGTTTTATCCGCATAAACCAAGATAGGTTTTTCGGGCGGAAACATCTTACTACGCAATCTCAGAACATCAGGACAACTCTGAGTTAAATCAAGCAGTAAATAACTATGGGGTTCCCGAGTGGCATCTTTAAAGGCTTCGATGAGTAAGCGTCCGTAGCCTGTTTGCGATGCCAAGGTGCGAATCTGTCCTATGTCTCTAGGTGACTTTAGGAGAAAGATGAACTGGGTATTTAAACTTATTGTACGAATGATTTTTGAATGAGCAAAGAGGTTCTGAGTTATTAACAACACAGAGAAGTTGAGATGATGACTGTATCGAGTGTAGATTTTCTCAACAATGTCGTTATTTTTGACTTCATTTAATAAATCATCTAAAATCAGTAAAGCCTGTTCAGGTATACGTTCGTGTATCAATTTTTCATCTGGCACCCCGCCATGAAACGTAATGTTAAGTAGGTTCAGATTTTTAACAACCGGCGGGATTAAAGCTCCATAGCAGTAAATTATTTCCGTAGGTGTCGGGTCCATCACTTCATCTCTATACTTTAAGATTTGAGCTACTAATGTAGACTTGCCGCTACCCGAACAACCAGCAATAAGAGCAACCGTTCATAACCGTTCATACAATGCAATGCAATCAACAACAATAATATACCAGCACTACAAAGTCGAAGCAATGATCCTTTCTGTATGTTGGGTGTAGATCGCTCCATTGGCTTCATTAAAGAAATTTCACCAAGGCAGTACACAGGATTGACATTTTTTCAAAGCCCGTTAAATGTCTGCCGTGTTTCCAGCATTCGAGGGAAACCTAGTCCTTGGGTCTCGCCTTACGTCGCGTTCCCAAACCAGTCGGATGGACTCCTGGATAGCTGATGCGTCTGTTTGCTGTGGAACCCATCCCCCTGGACAGACCTTCAATTTCAAGTCCTTGTTGTTTCAGTTTAGATCCTACATTCACATTGTAAACATGTAAATATATAAATAAAGCTGATGACCGATATCTGCATAAATATCTGTGGTCTTTTTTGTTCTTTGAAATTTCTTTAATGAAGCGATCTACGCCCACCATACAGAAAGGATCATTGATTTGACTTTGTAATGCTTGTATATTATTGTTGTTGATTGCATTGCATTGCATTGTATGAACGGTTATGAGGAAATTTTAAAAATAATGTATTACATTGATAATAACACCAACACCCAAACGGATAATTATCCTCGAAAATAAATCATTTGTATGGGTTGTTTAAAAACGTTGTGGGGTACAAGCTTATTTGGTGATATTTCACGTAAGATAAAACGACTTAACGATAAATATCGACACCGCTAAAACCGTCTGCAGAGAAATACCGCAATCGTAAAAACTGTCTACCGAGAAATTTTCCGCTATCGTAAAAGCAGTCTGAAGAGAAATTCCGCAATCGCAAAAACTATCTACGGTGAAATTCCGCATTCGCAAATCCGTCTAAGGAGAAATTCCGCAATCGTAAAAACCGTCTAAGGAGAAATTCCGGCGTTGCCAAAAACAATCTTACCTGTAATCTCTTTGATAATTTCACTATGAATTACGTAAGTGGTGGTTTTTGAAATAAAGTGCGTTTAAAAAGAGATTTGCGTCATTCAACATTGCCTTTGTAAACTCATTCGGAAATTTTCCCTATCTCTCCCCCCTTTTTTTTCATCATGGAAATAAATGCAACTGCTAAATTTACGCAATACTTTTCGGCTCTTGTTGCTGGTTGTTCGGGTAGAAGCAAGTCTCCATTAGTAGCTCAAATGTTGAAGTATAGAGATGAAGTGATGGACCCGACACCTATGGAAATAATTTACTGCTATGGAGCTTTAATCCTGCCGGTTGTTAAAAATCTGAACCTACCTAACATTACGTTTCATGCCGGGATGCCAGATAAAAAATGGATACATAAACGTATACCTGAACGGGCTTTACTGATTTTAGACGATTTATTAAATAAAGTGAAAAATAACGACATTGTTGAGAAAATCTACACGCGATACAGTCATCATCTCAACTTCTCTGTGCTGTTAATAACTCAGAACCTCTTTGCTCATTCAAAAATCATCCGTACAATAAGTTTAAATACCCAGTTCATCTTTCTGCTAAAGTCACCTAGAGACATAGGACAGATTCGCACCTTGGCATCGCAAACAGGCTACGGACGCTTACCCATCGAAGCCTTTAAAGATGCCACTCGGGAACCCCATAGTTATTTACTACTTGATTTAACTCAGAGTTGTCCTGATGTTCTGAGATTGCATAGTAAGATTTTTCCGCCCGAAAAACCTATCGTGGTTTATGCGGATAAAACGCGGGTTTAAAACCGTCGAACGTCATTTTTAATTCGGCTGAATAGGGTGGTGATACAACAATGATTCCTCTGGTTGTGAAACATCGTCTTTTTCTAGGCGCTTTGAAACACTCGACGCCTCAGCATAGGAAAGCATTAATGCAACATGCCACTCTTAATCAAGATAAAGCGCTGTGTGAGATCTGTCGTAACATTCTACATCGTAGAGTCGACTAGACACCACCCATTAAACAACATTTGCGGGAAATAAAAGGTTTAGCCCATAAAAAAATTTCATTAAGGGCCAAGAAAACTTATCTGAACCAACGTGGGAAAGGATTCCTGCTACCACTTTTGTTAGGAAGCGTAGCTGCACCTATTTTGAATAAATTAATTAGTTAAGAGCATGCAAAAGTACGTTTTACTACCTGCTCAAGAATATCAAAGGTTCCTTCATGCTACGGTCCAGAGCGTCCCTGTGTCATTGCGTCCCATTGAACATGGTCAACCTAAGTTTGAACCTAGTGTGGTTAATGATGTTGAAAAAAACGTAATAAACAACTGGATACTCAAATCAATGAGATTTTAAAAGCATCAAATTTGAATGTGCATCAGAAAATGGACCTTTATTTAAATACACTTCAAAAATATCTAAGAGCAAGGCTTCGTGAAGCTCATTCGAAAGAAACAAGTCTTTCAACCCAAACCGAACCTCAAACACCTTCAAACCAGTCTTTAATGCCTCAAACGCCGTCACCACAATCCCTTTAAGAAACACCTACTTATCTGTAACTACAACAACTCGTCTATTCACCCGATTTTCGTACGTCTGCAGACTTAAAAGAAAAAACCCTCGCTGACAGTGATAACGCAATGGTTAGCGGATTCGAAGAGGCCTACGACGAGGACGGACGACCGGGAAACGTAGTGAGTTTGCCTGTTGAGCAGCCCTCCCCACGTACACGTTTCATAGAGACACTACGAAAGAGATTTGATGTTATCACATGGAATAAAAAAGGAACTGTGTCAATCGGAGGGAAAAAAATACGAGGCTCGAACATTAATAGTTTAATACAAGACGTATTATCACCCATCCCCGACCTGAAGAAACCTGTACCTGGGAGAGCCCTGTTTACCAATGTGATACATCATGTCAATATCCCTGAAGAATTAATCGTGAATCCTGTGTACCGCCCTGCGCATGCACCTGACACGTCAAAGCTCCCTTGGTTACATTATGATAAATAACAATTTAATGTGAAATATTAGGTTGTATTGTAAATGATAAAATTTATTTTAACGTCTGTAAAAAAAAAAAAAAAAAAATTGAATAAAAATGTAATTCAATGTATGAAAACCATTGATTGCGTAATTTATTTATTTATTTATTTATTTATTTATTTATTAGACATTAAAAGTAACCACAAACAAACACACATTCAATCTGAATACGAAAAGTTTATTTGAACAAATGAATATATAGAAATTGAATAAAACAGATAGTAACAATAATTAGAATAATTAAACAGAGTAATTTAAAGGTTTGCAACATTGGTTCCATTTGGCATTTTGACAGGTATTAAATTCAAAGCCACTAGTATATTCGTCTTGGATGATTTCACATTTCACGAGTAAGTCATTTAAAAGCAGTTCATTTGTATAAGTGTTGTTCAAGATGTCTGCCGTAGAATAACCCCTGGCTGCTAATTTCAGGTAATGTAGACAGTGATGACCGCATGTGTCAGACATCTTACGTTGCACTATTCTCGTGTTGTAGATCCATTTTTTCGCGTGCATAAGCATGAATGGTTGGAATTGTGGTTGAGGAAACATTCCAAAAGAATCAAAGATGTATGCTTGTTTGCTGCTCGGTATAAAGAAAAGCCACGCAGTGCGAGTCTAGCTTACTGGAATCATCCGTATTAACAATGAGTAAAGATGGATGAACAGGTTTGAGTTGAAGCACCAAATCCACCGGGAAAACACCTCTTGCCATAGTACATGTGAATGGATCTCTCTCGAGAGCCCTCCATAGCTCTTGCGTATCCATCTCTCTCAAGTATGACCTAGAGGCAAAATTCGGCGTCAGAGGGTTTAGAGGAATTGCATGAGTATCCAATGAGAGGGAGAAGAAAGATAGATGGAAATGTTGAAAGTTGAATGGATTCGAAATAAAAGAACCATTCTGGCTTCACTCGATGTAAATGAAAAAATCAACCAGGAGGGAATCTGACCAGTAATTAAGTTCTGTATGATGTGGTTTCTAGTTCCAGTAGCAATACTCACTGACCTCATTTCAACCCGTCCGATAGGGTAAAACGCGTTAGCTGTTTGCAGAGTCTTTGCATGTGCTAATAGTGTGGCTGTGTTAACTTTAACTCTCTCAACATTCAGCATTGCTTTTCGGATTGTAATCTGATAATTTGAATTAGCTACATCAGACATCAGAGCAAAGGAGGGTTTACTTCTGTAAAGCCCCAGAAGAAAATCCGTAGAGTTTAGTAGCAATCGACACTGCCGAAAGATGTCTAACTGGAGCGGGCCTTCCATGTAGTAAACGCCGTTTCGTGCGAGTTTTTTACGTAACTTAAACCCATTGTTTGTATCGTCAGCACTGTCCATTTTACCGCCCGTGTCTTTACAATACCCAGCTGTTGTGAGTTGACTTTGTTTAGAAGTCTGACCATAGTTCAAAAGAGTTTCAAAATAAGCTCTGTATGGATATAAGTTATTACTATGACTAACTAACGTATCACCTAGATAGCAATCGAGTTGTGAGAATAGCGAATGTAAGAAAAGGTTCACAGGTCCTGTTTTATCACCAGCTGGTAACTGTCCATCTCCTTTGTTGATAACGACTTCTAAGCTTTATCTAGGTTGATCGAAATCTGCCAAACCAGGTATGTAGAATTCAATAGGCCCGTCTTGGCTGATGATGGCTGTTGGTTGGTACCCCGTGACGTGTCGTTTTTCCTGTTGGCTGCTCGTGTGGGGTATAGAAAAGATGTCGAGATCGCTGTTGGGACATTCAGTGCTCAGCTGGTGTATCATTGATGCCATGATTACGTATGTATTAGGTGAAACCTGATGATAAAGGTCGTATGTTTAAAATGGGCTTAGAATGTAGTTTTGCCGTTTTTTTTTGACTTCATCTGTTTCTTCGTCCTCTTCTGTTTCTTCTGCATGTTTTTCAGCTTTTTTGAACGCTGCACTCAACTTCTTTGTCTGTATTCACTCTTTAGAAAGGTCTCCACGCTGTTGCCTCTGGGCCTTTTTACATGTGAATGAGTAGGAAATGCTGAATTTCGTCTTTTAACACAGCCTCCACCATTCTGAACTCTAGCACCCATTTCCTGCATGGCATTACTTCCAGCCTCTTTCATTTGTGAGGACAGCGACTGTTTGAGATTTTGACCATGTATCACATCATTAACAACGGAAACACCACCCTTTAGGGCATGTCGACTGAGAATCTTACCTATGGATTTGAGTAAAGTTGTTGCAAAGCGAAAAAGATTTGAGAATACTGAACCAATCCCATTGCCTCTCTGAAAAACCGACCCTCTAAA
>JAHWFO010091029.1:3322-16522 GCA_023313115.1 Rhysida immarginata
AAGTACCTAGCGTGATTCTTTGCATGATTATAAACTTAAAGTTCCTTATCGAAATGTCGAAAACTCAAAATTTAAATTGTGTTGTTACATCATTAATGAACTTTCCGCACCAGCAGTTCATTATATTCAAAGGGGCGATTACAATTAAATCGGCGGCAATTGTTGAGATTAAATGACGTTTTCAACAGGTTTTCAGCAAACTTCGCTTGATGTTTAGACCCTTAACATTTGAGTTTTGAACGTTTTGCATAAGGAGTTATAAGTTTGTAATCATGCAAAGGATCATGCTAGGTACTTATTGTCCCTGAATTACGTTACACCCTGTATTTATGGGCATCGGTTCATCCCAATCGTAGGAGAAATTGATATGGGTGTGAGAAACATATACGGGCAGAGAGCGAAATCCTTACAACCAAGTAAATAGATAAGAGAATGTTATAAACACATTATTAATATATAAACTGACAAGTCTAATTGTTAATCTTGTAAATCTTGTAACTTTTACTTGAACATTTGAAACAGACACATATAGGGTGCATTATGAAAGTAACGCGCATAATTTTATTGTGACACGACTATCCATCGCAGCGCGCTCGGACTGGTCGAATAATGTGGTGGGGGGTCTGCCCTTCCAAACGCGCCCGGTCTCATTTCGCTCCGAGCAGTAAGAGCGGTAGGACGTGTCTTCGCACGAAGTCCGTTTTTCGATTGTGTCACAGCACGATGAAGCATTTACTGGAACAGCGGTATGCGATCCAAGTTTTGGGTGCGGCTTGGGAAGAATGCAACAGAAACTGACATCAAAGAAGTCTTCAAGCTCCACCACGACAATGCCCCCAGCCACACGGCCTTCGTCACCAACTTCCTGACCCGGAGCAAGACCCCCGTTGTGCCCCAGCCTCCTTACAGCCCTGACTTGGCTCCGTGTGACTCTTTTTGTTCCCTCGACTGAAGAGAGCTGAAGGGAAAGCACTGGGAGTCGGTGGAAAACATCCAAGCTCATGTTACAAGGTTCCTGAAAAACATTCCAGCCGAGGAATTCCAGGGTGCCTTTCAGGCGTGGCAGAATAGTCTCCACAAGTGTATTGATGCAGGAGGAGACTATTTTGAAGAATTTTAACCATTTGTACCAACCGGATCAATAAACTATTCTTCCCAGAAAATGCGCATTACTTTCATAATGCACCCTGTATATTAATCAAATAATGAAAAATAAACTAAAATTCAAGTGCAAACTAAAATTTGAACCTAGCGCAACAAGGAACATTTCAATGTAAGGGGATCTCATTTTTTTTTTATTTGGATTTTCCAAAATTAAGGATAGAAAAATGATGATGAGTTATTCTATGTTAGACAGCCAAGATGATTCTCCAGTGTGACGTCACACCTAGCAGTGAATTGAGGCGAAGCTCAAAAAAAAATGAGTTTTGAAAAATTATATTTAAAAAACTACTTAAGTTAAAAAAATTTTACAAGTCGAATTAGAGTTAGTTGATGGTCCTTTATGTTATAAAATAATAAAATTGATAGGTGATTTTTGGTGTCAGTTGCCCTTTAATCTATAAAAGTGAAAATGGAAATACTGAAGCTACACTTCAAATTACATAATGAAATAAATTGGAATGGCAGAATGGAACATTCACACAGGCCTATCATAAGTTGATGATATGGATTCAAAAAAGAAAATTTTTTTTCAATAAGAAGAAGCTGTTCATGATGTTTTTATTGTGTTTGGGGTGCTGAAATGAATGCTTTTGAAAATTTCTTCATTTTTTTAAAAAAAATTAATTTTTCTAAAAGGGGTTAGCCTATTTCCATAAAAAATGCATCAATTCATAGTTAAAGAACCCCTGCTAAGTTTGAAACAGTTTTTAGAAAGAAAAAAAAATTGTCGGGGGGGGGGGGGGAAAGTAAATAACCCCAAAACTGCTCTGGTCATTTACAAAAAAAGCCAATTACAAAAAAACTTCACCTTAATGTGTGGAGTCTGTACATGTCGAGTTTATTCAGTTCGGTTCGCTGGTTTATACACTACAGCCATTTTTTAATTTTTAGAAAAAAATTAATATCTCTAAAAAGGCTAAGGGACCCCTCTAAGTATGTGTAACTTTTATTTGGTCGTGCTATTTACAGTTTCAGAGAAGTTAGCTGCACAAACTCTTGGTCACATACGTACATACAGAGAGAGATTTTTTTTTCAAAATTTCAAAATATCTTCTTGAATCATGAGTTTTTAACTCTATTTCAGCAAAAAATAAAAAAATGAATAAAAAAAAAATTTGAGTTTCTGAAATGAACACATAGGCCTTCACCCTTAGAGTGTGGTACACCAATACAGATGAAAAAGTAAAAACACTCAGTTCTTGCCCCTTCATTTAAATCAGGGTGACCAGCAATTTCAGTAAAAAAAAAATTCCCGTATATTTCCACAAAATATCCCGTGCATTCAAAATTACTAGATATTCTTATATGAGAATATTGGGGAAAAATATTTCAAAAAAGTAAAAAACTTTTCTAAATATGATAATGGTTTTTTAATGCTGTATGGTTTTATATTAATAAAAAAAGTAAAAATAAATTGAATTTGAACTTTCATTTCTGTCGAGGTTTTAATCACTTCTAACTGCTTTACCACTGCTTCATCATGTTTCTTCCCTTGGAATTCCTGTTTCTTTTCAGAATCCTTTTGCCTTTCTTCATCAAGAGTTAGTCTATAGAAAAAATGAACATTTCTGACTAATTGCATGATGTCTTCTTCAGTAATTACTTTTTCATTCTTTCCAGCATATTTCACATGATTATAGCCAACTTGTTGAGACATTAAAGATCTCTCATTTTGTACACAGGCATTTCTATGAGACATGATCAAAAGCATCTGAACAAACTCCAAGTAGCTTAAGTTTATCAGTAAGAAGGCTAGCCCAGAAGTATTCCATCCTTTTTTTCTTGAGAATAAAGTTTCACTTAATTTTGACAAGCACTGCTCAAGCATAATCCTCTGAATTCACGTTCAACTAAATCAGCTTTCCATCCAGACATTTGTTTGTTATCAACTAGTATTTCAAGGGTTGAGAGAGATGGCTACAAATTTCTTCACTTGATTTGAGTCTTACCGGATTCAAGCATTGAAGGCGTTTTGTCAGTGGATAGCAGAGAGACAAACTTAATACGAGGCATGTTTTTTAAGTAAGTACCGTTTTGGAATTAAAAAAAGACGTGCAAAGATATCGCAATAATTTTATTTTTACATGAAAGCCTGTACCTTAATCTACTTTTCTACATAATTTCCGTGAATATTGAGGCACTTGTCATAACGTGGCACCAGTTTTTGAATACCCTCCTCATAAAATTCTGCCGCCTGACTTGTTAACCACTGTATCACAAATGTTTTGACTTCGTTATCGTCTTGAAGACGCTGACCACCCAGGTGTTTCTTCAAGTGCAGGAACAAATGGTAGTCGCTGGGCGCCAGATCAGGGCTGTATGGAGGATGATCTAGAGTTTCCCATTTAAAAGATTTGATGAGATCTTTGGTCCGATTAGCCACATGTGGACGGGCATTGTCATGCAGCAAAACGATACCCTTACTCAACTTGCCACGTCTTTTGTTCTGGATTGCACGACGCAGATTGTTCAATGTCTCACAATAAGACGCTGCATTGATTGTCTCATTACGAGGCAGAAACTCCACTAGCAATACTCCTTTTCTGTCCCAAAAAACTGTGCACATGATTTTCCGGGCAGAAATTGTTTGCTTAAACTTCACTTTTTTGGGTGATGATGAATGTCGCCATTCCATGGATTGTTGTTTCGATTCTGGTGTGACGTAGGCCACCCATGTTTCGTCACCAGTAACAATTTGGTCTAAAAAATCTTCACCTTCATTGTGGTACCGCTCAAGGAAAGTCAATGCACTGCCTAAACGTTGGGTTTTGTGCAAATCCGTCAACATTTTTGGAACCCAACGTGAACACAATTTCCGGTAATTCAAGTTCTCGGTCACAATGCGATACAAAACATTACGAGAATATTGAGGAAAGCAGTCGCACAATGATGAAATTGTAAAGCGTCTGTTTTCTCTCACCTTTTCGTCCACTTTCTGCACCAAATCTTCATTAACGACCGAAGGACGCCCACTCCGTTCTTCATCATGCACATTTGTGCGGCCATCTTTAAATGCTCTCACCCATTTCCTTACCATTCCATCACTCATAATGTTTTGTCCGTACACTTCACAGATCTCACGATAAATATCGATCGGTTTTACGCCTTTAGCACTAAGAAATCGTATAACAGCCCGTACTTCACAATCGGCGGGACTCACGATTGTCGGAGGCATCTTAAACACTCAGTAAACAATGTATACAATGAAGAATCAGACTGTAATGGCGTCAGTGCGTAGACAAGAGATGTAGTTAACCAGCGCGCATGCGCGGAACGCCGACCGTAGCGCTGCGGCGGCGGAATCGCAAAACGGTACTTACTTAAAAAACATGCCTCGTAAATTCATTAATAAATTTCAAGGAATATTTTTTTAAATTTTCTTGAAAAATTAACATCTTTGTTTCTTTTACTCGCCTTTGTTTCAAAATCCTGACCAATAGCTTTTCTGGTTCCAAAACCAACATTGCTTCCTATACATTCACTTGGTTTTGATTTTTGGTTATACAGTAGAACCTCGTTTTTACGAACTCTGATTTCACGAAATTCCTGAAGTTTACGAAATAATTCTGACATCCCGAATCCCTCCTTTTAATTTCCATATAATAAATTAAAAATTTACGAAGTGTTTTTACAGCTAAATTCAGATTTTCCTGTGAAGTTGTAATTGGTAGTAAATACTTCTTCGCTTAAGAAGGAAAAAAACAGCAACCAAATTTAATCTTTTGGATGCATAACCAACGTATGTGCAGTTTGGAAGAATTTGACCCCAGAAAGAATTGCTAATCATTTCCAAAAAGCAGATCTCTGTTTAAAGAATACAAACGAAGTGAAACTGAAAATGAATAACTTGCAGTCGAAGCCAAAGCTGTCGATGATAGTGAACTTGAAGGATTTGAAAAGTATGATATCATGAAAAGTAAGCTTATTTCCAAAATAAATTCTCGGAATATGTAAATATTGATGTGGATATCTTAACTTCTCCGACGTTTAATTATGACAAAATTGGCGTTGTCAAAGATGGCGGCGTAAAGACAATGAAGATAACAATGCTGCATTCCAAGCAACAGCATCACAAATTAAAAACTGCTAAGAAATCATAAAAAAAAACATTTATATGCAACTGAAAATGTACCTGACAATATTTTTGAGTGATTTTTTTTTTTTTTAATTTTCAAAATATGTAAAAGCCTACGTTCATTAAAAATACTGACCATTAAAAACTCTTACAGTGCAAATTTACTTGTTTTTATTTTCCTTTTATGTTATTTTACTTTTTTTTGTTTTGTTTTTTACGAATTCAGATTTAACGAATAAATGTTACTGGTCCATCAAGATTCGTAAAACCGGGGTTCTACTGTATCAATTTTACATAGTTTTATAAAACGTTCCATGCTGTTTTTTAACATTGCTTAAAATTCTTGATAAAGCCATGGAGCAAAAAGGAGCACCCGATTGAAACTGCTTTTAAAAAAGGTTCTAACTCTCAAGTCATTGAAAAGTCAACTTAGCATCCAGAAGTTGTTCTTTGGCACATCTTGCATCTGAAGTATAGCAATTGTTAACTAGTTTTTTTCTAGGAGTTTTTTTTTTTTAATTATTCGAAGATATATTCACGAAAATATTGTTCAGAGAATAGTATGTCCGACTTCAACAATGGGTGCGTTCGGAGAACAGCCACTGGTGAATTTCTCGAGAATCAGAGAATTCTCCGGGAAACGCGAGAAAAGTCGAGAATTCACGTACGTCTCGAACACCTCAGTGAATTCTCAGTGATTCGACCATTAATCCAATATGGAGAATGTGAGTTCGCTGATCGCTTCATTTGGAATATTATTTTCTGAAAATCATATGGATTGTCAGTTAAATAAGCAAATGTGGGACACCCACAGTGAGGATGAGGAAGAAGAAAATATTCTGCTATGTTTTGGAGTACAAAGAAAATTCTTTCATTGAAAATTCATTTCAAATTAATAATGAGAAATAAAATAAAATGAAACAAAAAAGGTGGAATAATGAAACACTAATCGTGCGAAACTAAAATGCCAAAAAATTAATTTAGCAAAATGAAGATAAATTATGAGCGTATCTTGTTCATAAAAAAGCTTATATTAATTTCTTTTATCTAAATACAGTATATGATTTAATAATTTACTTTGTCAGGCATTTTTAAACCTTATTAAACAATTTGCAGTATGCTGTCGCTGTCATTTGCAACTCAATATGGTTTTAGTTTTACTCTAAATTTGATTGGTCGTCGGCATCGTATGTAGTTTTCACTTTTTCCACTGTTTTTTGGTGAGAGAGAAAAGTGGAAAGAAATCGAGGAAAAAGTAATTCTCGGTGGAATCCCGAACGCCGTGAATTCACTGGTGGTGGTTTCTCGAACGACAAAGTGGAAATCGTGGAAAAAGTGTCTGTTCTCCGAACGCAGCCAATGTGGTTGTGGCAATTACCGTATTTTTTTGAATATAGTGTGCGGCTCTAAATCCAAGAAAATTGAAAATTTTAGGAGTGCGGCCAAAAGTGAGTGCGGCCTAAAAAAAAATTTGAAATAACGAATTATTATTGGTAATTGTGAACATTTCAAAAGATTGAAAAACTTCGTTTTAGCGTTCCATAGTATTTTACCGTAATTTTTGGGTATAATACACCCTCGCCGATAATACACACCCTTGTTTTTTCCTATTTTTAGAAAAAGTCCCAGGCCATAATAGGCATCGCGTATTATACGCATTTTATGTACCTAAGACAGCGATTCAACATCAGGTAGTGCTCCGCCATATTTGTTCAAATGCGCAGCACATTATGGTAGTCTTATTTTTAAAGGCTTTAGACTTTATATATTCCCATAAAATGAAGAAATTAAATTGTCAAAATAAATGATCATATAAAAGAATTTATTCGTTACAGTTAAACTTACATTTTATCTGAAATAAATGTATTTAATTTCTTTAAAAATCAGAATCGTCTGTATCAGAGTTCTTTGTTAGGCCTAAATACCGTTTCTTCTTCTTCCCAGTCTTCTATTCTCATGATTGAATCATCCACAGGAGAGGTAATTCCTGCTTTCACAAAAGCATTCAAATTGTATTTTCTTGTAATCTCTGTCATGCAAATGAATGATTGATAGATATCCATTTGATAGCTAATTCAAACGTTTTGTCCCCATATCTTTATGAAGATCGATTATAGTAGTCAACTTTGGAAAAACTACGGAATAGCGTCCCCTAACTTCTTTGATTGATATTGTAACGCTCCATATAGGTTAGTCACGTGTGTCTGACGGCAGGATAATAGGGTTAAATCCCGAAGAAATTAAAATGTTTATTAACTAAGTGGCTTCGTTAGTTTAGTGTGGTGTGTTTTATAACAAATGTTTTGTCGTTGTATGAGTGGTTATTGTTTGTTGTGCGATGAAAATATGAATGCGTGTGTCCTTATTATTGTTGAGTGGAGAGTGAAAACGCCGTGAGCGATAGGCAATGATCATCTGTTGTAGCTGGATTGTTGAGAGCGTTTTCGGTGAAACTGTGTGCGTGTTAGCGCGTTTTGTTAAAGAGGAGTTCTTTTTTTATCTTATTTTATCTAAAAAAAAAAAACGTAAGAAGTTAGAGATATAGTTTCGATGTGTTTTGATAAATGTAATGGAGAAATATAGCGATCGTGGTTTGACGTTAAGGAACTAGCTGTCGAATGTTTGATAAGAAAAACAAGACTTTCGCATTTATGATGTTCGACGTCGTAAAAAAAATCTTCCGTAAGTCCGCAGAAGTCCACATGGAGATAAATAGAAAACAAGTAAAAATGTTCTTAATAGATTAAACTGATTTTCTTGCTCATATGATTAATTTGTTTCTCTTTCATCATGATTATTTATTCGGCTGCTCACCATTTGATCGATGGGAGAGACAGACCTGAGTGCGTGACGGACCTGATCGGAACGGCAAGCGTTAGATAAATTTGGCGCATGATAATGATGATGGTAATTGGATGCAATGCGTGTGAGCCGTGAAGTGTCAACATAGGTGACCATTTAATTTGAAGCTTCCTGGTGAGTGTTTTGCGATTTTTGCATTAAGGCCAAGAGCACGCGCCTAGACATTTGCATTACCCAGAGTGTGTTCGATAAGTCAAAGATCCTCCCGTCTTGATTCTATCGACTATTAACTTGGAAGCCGTGTCAGGGTGTATCAGATTTACGAAAACACTCGCGGACTGTTTTTGTGTTCTATGCTTAATTGTGTAATATTAATTGACAACTGTTTAAGTTTAATTTCACAATTTTTTTCACAATTTTTTCGAAGTTAGCAATTTTAAGCTTATTAAGCACCTTGCCATAGTAACTGTTTATCAGCTGGAATTAGTTGTGAGGATCCTGGTTAGATGCGGCGTGTAAGCTAGACGTATGTAATTGGGGCACGCACGAATACGTAACACATTCTTGTTCGAATGTGGTTTCGAAGGCCGCCAGTGGGTAGCTTGGATAAAGTTAACTATACTCGCCAAGAGGGGTCACTGTTCCTCCCCCCTTCAAGGTAAATAAAGGAGGTACATTGCGCATTCCGACGCAAGGGTGAAGAATATTTGATTCGGGAGTGTAGAATTCCAAACAGCCACCTCTGTCACTGTCAAGCAGTCGTAACACCACTCCAACTAAAATAGCCTAGCTGCAGATTTACTTTTACATGGGCAAGTGTGCCGGTTAGATTGATTAAATTATGTTGAAAGCATTAGAGTGTAGTCTTGGTTAGAGATTTAAGCATGAGATATGGGGGCCCCTTATTGATATGATAGGATAATAGTAATTAAGCCGTATTAGTATGGAATGTTTGTATTTGTAGAGAATAAATAAGTTGTGTGATCATGAATACAGTGATACCAGGTGTTCTTTCTTATTTCGGTTCCGAACCTTAGCACTCGTCCGACCCCAGGTGCTGTTCATCGAACATTAGAGCACTATTGATATTATTGTGGGGGTGGGGGAGTCTACAATATCATCAAAACTGGTTGCATTCATGTATTGCATTTATTATTGTGCCAGCTCTAGTTAATGGCAAAGTAATTTGCCTTACTGTTGAACTTCATTATTACAGAGTTCACACAGAATAACAGTCACTAAAACACTGGCTGACTAACAGACAACTCAGATTGGCAGCCATCTTAAAGGTTGCTGAGAAAACCTGGTATCCCTGGTTTTATGAACAGAAAACGGAAGAGAGCCACTGAATTCGCTTTTGCATTAGTTTTTGCAATAAATAAACGTGAAGTATATTTAATGTGGAATATAAAGCGAACAAATATAATGTATATTGTATTTACCGTATAATATTATATAATAAAAACCAAAGATAGTATAGAAGTTTGTCAGCTCCAAGTTCTTTTGACGCCCCCCCAACAACTTCTTCTCTAGGTTTTATTATCGGCCTATTATACGCATCGTTCATAATACGCAGTAATGATTTTTCTAACTTTTTTTACGCATAATACGTGTATTATACCCTAAAAATTACGGTAAATAGTAATTTAGCTAGTAATTTTATTAATTTATATAGCTGTCTTCATTACTTTTATATATTTAATGAAACTTTTATAAATTTTTTAATTAAATATGTAAATAATTAGAGTAATCTCATTTTAAAGAACGAGCACAACTTCTTATTTCTTCGGCAGTGGCCATGGTTCTATCAGCGCACTCCCTGCTGGGTGCTGACCAATAGCGATAGAGAGCATTCTATGACATCTTAACATCTTCAACTAATCGTAGCCGGCAAGTACATTGAATTCAGGGCTAGCGAATTGCCGACATTAACTTTTTAACACTTGATTTTCTTAATAATTCATGAATGAAAAATTATGTGACTGGTTAATTACTGTTTCGAGGTGTTAGAATATTTATTTCAATGATAGAAAAAGATTGAACAAAGACTCGTTCACTGTACTTGGCGGTTACGATTAGTTGAAGATGTTATGATGTCATAGAATGCTCTCTATTGCTACTGGTCAGTACCCAACTGCACCCAGCAGTGAGTGTGTTGATAGAACCATGGCCGCTGCCGAAGACATAAGGGGTTGCGCTCGTTCATTAAAACGAGATTACTCTAATTATTTACACATTTAATTAATAAATTTATAAAAGTTTCATTAAATATATAAAAGTAATGAAGATGGCTATATAAATAATAAAATTACTTGCTAAATTACTATTTAAAATACTATGGGACGCTAAAACGAAGTAATTCGATCTTTTTAGGCTAAGTTTTTTTGCGGCCTAATGTGAATCGCAGCCTATAAACGCTTATTTTTTCGTTCCACCGTCAAATTTGTGGCTGGGCCTAAAGTGAATGCGGCCAATATTCGAAAAAATACGGTAGTTTCAATATCTTTGATACTGGGGAAACAGAATTCACACTCAATGTTCCCAAAAAAATTTTCCTGCTAAAACAGAGCTAAAAATAATCTGCTGACTTATAAAATTAAATCTGCTAAACTCAGTGGATTTTGCAAAATTTTGGTATAAAGTCCACTAAAATTGACAGAAAGTTTGCTAAATTGGCAACACCATGCACACTACAGGATATTGCCCTTTGCAGTCTGGAACAGGAAGACGGTTGGAAAAGAATTCAAAGATTGCAATCTAGGGCCTGAATTCATTGGTATTGTTTATTACGAGATCAGTAAACAATTTGTCGTAATTACAATTCACAAAATGAGTAGTTATCCGTTTAATAATTTCATCTGATGTCGAGAATACGGAAATGACGTTTCTTTTTTTTAAAGCAACCAATAAAGACCCAGACTCTAGAGCATAAGAAAACAGATCGATCAAAAGCAATATTTACTTCTTCAGAAACGTAGTCGAAAGTTATAGAAGAAATACAAAGAACTGTGCCTAACATTGACAGAGTATATTGGAAGAATTACAATCTCAGAGTTTTAACTTGACTAATTCATTTACAAGGCGAAAGCCTTTTCATGTTCTCTCAGCCTGGTGAAACCACATTGGGAAAAAGAATCAAACCAGCTTGATTTTTCCATCTCCCACTAAAATTTCAGGCTTTTTTTATAATTTCCAGTATAATTTTCACATTTTTCACAGCACTACTGAATTCCCATACAATTTTAATACTTCCTGGATTGCTGGACACCCTGTAAATGCATTTCCAGCTCTGAAAGCTAAGAGATTTAGTTAAAATAATGCTGTATCAAAATTGAATTTGATAATTATCTATATCAAATATAACTTAATCAAATAGTCAAAAAGATATTCTGCTTGTACACATAAGTACTGTACATAAGCGATATGGTACTGTAGGAACTAACCTAATCCCTCCCTCCGAGTTTCAGATTAATGTTCAAATTATCGGTTCCCTTGAGGTATGTTGAAATGAGATCTTACTATATAGTATTTCACTGGATTTCAATTACACAAAAAACTATAAAAATTTGTCAAGTTATTAATTTTAAAATGGCATTAAATTCTATAAACTACCAAAAACATTACGAACTTTAAACCAAGTTTGCATTAATATGTTTAATAATTGTTCCTTATTCACACTCTTCTAATGCATTTAAAGTCTCATAACTAAGTAGAACACAATTTTGTTATGCAGTTCCATTAAAAAAAAAAAAAAAATCTGCTTATTTTCTGAATTTTGGATAACAGATTGTAAACCAGGCCAAGTTTAAAAAACGTCTGTGAAGCTACATTCCCATAGCTTGCTAGAGCTTTAAAGTGAAGCTTGAGCTTTAAAGCAAATTCTAGTCGCGAGAAAAATGCAGCTGCAGTTTGCACGCTTTAAAGCAAAAGCTAGCGTTGAATGTATCCCATAGCCAACGTGTCTCGTGAGAAATCGCAGGCGGGAATTCAAAAAATATGGCATAAAAACGTTTGTTGTTACAGAGAAGGAGCTTAATTTTAAGAAACTATAGATAATTAATCTTAAAAGTATTTTGTAAAAACAAAACCATTTCCAATTTTGCAATACGCGATATTTATTTTTATTTTCGTTGATGCTACAATAAATGGAATAAATAAAATATAACAAAACCAACTAAATTTAAATAAACAGAGCTATTAATTAATTAAATAAATAAAGTAAAATAATACACAAATTAATAAAATAAAATGAGTAATATAACAAATACAGTGGCACCGCTTAATGTGATCACTTTGGGACCAAGCCAAAGTGATAACATTATCCGAATGATAACAATAGCCGAAATTGAATAGAGATGCAGCAGAAGAAAAAAAATCCAAAATTATCGTGTTTATTATTGTTAATACATGTGTTTCTTATGATTGTGTAGTACAATAGATATAAAGTACTTTAATTAAAAATCTTTTAATTTTGGTTTAGAAAATCATCTATCTTCATTTGTTTAGTACATTTTTTTCGGAGATGGTCATTAATGAATTACATTTCTAATATCGTAATCTTTTCTTTTAAGCTCAAGTCTTTCAGTTTTTTTTTTTTTTCCAGATTCCATTACACAGTACAGTACAGTTCAGTCCAGGTGTACTTACAGCAAAGCAAAAAGGGTTGAGGAAAACAACAAACGGTGGATTCACATGCACGCTACAGCTGTACAGTAATTGCTGCTTCTAAAGCGAATTGTGTGTTGCTGTCGCTTGGACAGCGCATACGAACGGTAGAATAAAAACCAAACCCTTTTTTTCACATGGGAACATTTTTAACCAGGAAGTGAACAAGGGTGAAATACATGGGAAATACTCAGACTCAGTTTCAAAATGATAACAATAAACGGAGTAGTGATCACATTAAACGATGATTTTAACATGTTCACGTATTAAGGCGGTTGGGAATTCTTGATTCGATAACATTAAACAAATGATAACATTAACCGTGATCACATTAAACGGTGCCCACTGTATATATAATAAATTCAATAAAGACTATAAATTAATTAATGAATATAATATATAATAAATTAATAAAATAAAATAAAATGAAGAAATAAATAAATAAATAAATAAATAAATAAATAAATAAATAAATAAATAAATAATAAAAAATT
>JAHWFO010091032.1:0-25608 GCA_023313115.1 Rhysida immarginata
ATCGATATTAAAGCTAGTCAGTTCTCGCTCAATATAAAAATAATATAAAAGGGAACTTTATAAAGAAACATAAAAAAGGTAAATACGGCAAATTTGAAAATGTGGATTTAGGCATTTCTGGCTTTATTATCTTCATATAAACCGTAGTCAATATTTCATATGCAATTCTTGCTTAGGGTTTTAGATGTTTCTCTTTTTTTTCAGATTTTTCTATCCTTACATCTCTTTTTTTAAATCTATTTTACATATTTATATTCAAAGTTCCATACATATATTTAACTTTATTTGGAAAAAATACTCAAAAATATTTGCCTACCTTCTGTGGGAATGTATTTCTGAGCTTTTAGTACTGAGTGCAACGAGAGCACCTCACAAGAAATTCTGTTATTTTTTGTGTATCTGTTTATAAGTTCCACAGCGGCTTCAGCGGCTTTAATTGCGATGGTGTTAGTAGTAGATACATCTCTCTGGTTTAAACATGCGCACCAGTGAGATTCAATACTTGCATCAAAACAGGTTCGTCCAACGGGTATCTAAAGCCATAAAAAAATATTAAGGACATGTTTAATTTTTTGTAATTTACATTCATTTTATTGATTTTTTTATTAAATAAAGCCTCTTTTCTCTACTAACTCCATTCCGAATGAAAAATAAGTATATCTTTCCTAAAAGCATATCAATAAAAAGTTGATTAAATCTCTTCAAGGAAAATATACACTGCTTTGCAATGAAATTGCCCCACCAACAAGGAGTTATCCGACCTTATCCATATTTAGTGGAGCGGGAGGGGGGTATCGTCTACCTCCGACTAGTAAACGATTAGATGCATGCTCACGGGACATGATAATTTGGGTTGATACAGGGTGTCTGGGTGCCTGTATAGACTCATCTGTTGACACCCGTGCGAGACGTTCCATGCAGCAGGGAGGAAGCAAATGCCTTGTGAACGTACAGTACTGTAATCGTCACAACGGTCTCAATGCCGCGGCGACGACAACGACAACCGTTCCCGCAATTAACAGACTTTGAACAAGATCGGATTATTGGCCTCTCAGAAGCTGGATGGTCAACCAGACGGATTGCTGTCCATGTGTCGCGGGACGCACGGACGGTAGGCCGATGTTGGAGGCAATGGCGAGAGGAAGGCACACATGCCAGAAGACCAGGCTCTGGGGACCGAAGAAGCACGTCGCGGATACTGCGAACACGCTAGCGGACAGAACCTGCGGCAATTGCGCGATAAAATCAATATTCCCGGTACTGCTCCAGTGTCAATAGCGACAGTAGCACGCCGGTTACATGCCGCGACAATGTCTGCCAGGCGTCCGTTGTTATGTCTTCCTTTGACACCTGAGCACCGCGCGATACGACTGCAATGGTGTCGTGAACGAGTGGGCTGGCGAATGGAATGGCTCCCGATGGTCTTCAGCGGCGAATCCCGCTTTTGTTTGGACACCGACGACAGACGCGGACGAGTATGGTGCAGACCATTGGAACGTGCCAATGAACAATACATCCGGTATCGCCATCGTGGACCAACACCCGGGATCATGGTCTGGGGTGCCATCGGCTACGATACCAGAACACCTTTAGTCACCGTCCAAGGCACCCTGACAGCAGCACGGTACGTCACAGAGATTCTGCAGCCCGCATTACTGCCCTGTCTGCACACCATACCCGGCGCATTCTATCAGCAGGATAACACCAGACACGGCAAACATGAGCATGGCATATCTGCATGATGTCAAGTGCCTTCCATAGCCCGCGAGGTCCCCAGACCTATCGCAAATTGATCACGTGTGGAGCATAGTGGGACGTCGTTTAAGATCACTTCGCAATCTTACTGACACAGCAAGTTCACCAGACCTGGGCAGACGTACCCCAAGATGACATTCGCCACCTGTATGATCACCTACACCTGAGCCTGGAACAATGAATCGCCGCTAGAGGTGATGCCGCTTTCCGTTGAGATACCCTGTGCAAACGAGTGCACGTTTTGGCTCCAAAACCTAATAAAGGTGTGTTCAGATGTACCTCTTGCTATATACCTACTTTTAGCTCATTCGATAACTCCTTATGGGCGGGGCAATTTCATTGCAAAGCAGTGTATAAAATTAGCAAAAGCCTGAGTAAATGAAACTGATCTCCATAACTTCGACCCCAATGGCCTAATCTGGCACAAACCTGATAGAAATATAGGTCTTGTTTAGGGGGCCCAAATTAAATTTTATTATTTTACTTTTGATCGAATTCCAACGAGTAGTTTCCGAGTTACGCACTCAACACCGTAACACGTACTCACATGTGAGTACTAACCAGCACGTGTTACGATGTTGAGTGCGTAACTCGGAAACTACTCGTTGGAATTCGTTCAAATTTTAATGGTATACACAGTTTTTTGTACCCTATTTTTCTTCATGCTTCATGATTCTAGGTGTTATAGAAAGTGAGTTATTAACTTGTTGATCTTAGTGGCGGTATTGTTATTTCTGTTCATATCTCAATTATCGTTCAAATTCGGATCCATGTTCATATGAACGTTTTTGCTTAGAATCATCCATATTACCTCCCCTAAAAGTTTGTGACAGGGTTTCAGATACATCCTGTACAATTCTTTTAATTTCGAGAACATTATAAGATTATTCAAAGTAGGTATTTCATGTGTTTTCCAAACCTCAGTTAGTGAGAATTATCCGAGATCCAAATTCAGGAAAAAGAGGTAAGAAGAGTTAGAAAAAGAAAGAGAACGTATAAGACAGTACAGAGCACGATCATCAGCGTCCCAAAGTGACGAAGGGAGGAAACAACAGTTAAAACGACATATCTAGATAGTGGAAGAGCAGTTCGTATGGCGTTATTATACGCTACTTGAAGTCTGTGTAAAAGTCTTTCGTTAGCCGCTGACCATATCACAATATCAAACTTCACCTTCGGAATCATCACGGCATCTATAACTCTAATGATTTCATTTTAGTAAGTATAATTCTCAATCTCTTAAACAGAAAGCTCATTCGATTTGTTATCAATAGTTATCCCAAGTATTTTAACAGTCTCACTAGAAGTAGCAGCTTTCTTACCTAAGATTATAATCTTAGTCTTGTCCGGATTGAATTTCAAATCTAGATCAATGTACCACTGATTTAGTATATTCATATCATTCTCACTCAATCGACGTACTTTACTGATTTCATCTTTAGGACAAGAGACGTATACGAATTTATCATCAACATACGATAGCATATTCGAGTGTAATGTAAATTGTGAATATCAGCAGTTGCCGCAGCATATAATACAATAGCTGTAGGCGCACCTTGAAGTAGGCCACGGGAGGATAAATACACAACGTTATAAAAATGCAACTGCATATAATTTATCCGTCCGTCAAAATAATCCTGGGGTGACATTAGAAATCTATGATCAACATTTAAAGCTTCAAGTTTGATTAGTAATTTAGATCTACTAACAGTGTTAAAAGCTTTAGAGACATTGGTGTTTCTTAGGAAAACCACGAGATTTCTATCAAGAGCATTAATAACATAATCAACCACGCAGTGCACAAGGTACATAATCGGGGTCTGTGGTCGTCCACTAAATTGATTTTTCGGGGTCTGTGGTATCCTTTTTTATGTATGGGAACTATTAAAGTCTTTTTAAAGTCAATAGGGTGTTGATTAGTATTGACAATTCGTTGAAATAACCACAATAAAAGCTGATTACCATGGTCGTGGGTTCGAATTCCGCCGTGGGCATGGATGTTTGTGTTTGTTCCGGGCTGCGCACAGATATAACTTGTGTAAAAGGCGCAAAATGACCTAAGTAGTCGACGCCTAAATTTCTGGACCCCCCCCCCCAATATCGATCCCAACTCTTAATCACAACAGGAGTTAAAATGTTATCTGCGCTCGAAGTTTTGTTTTACAATTGTCTAACAATTTTCGAGATTTCAGCCAAGGATATCCAGGGACTTGTCTAGTGGTTATTAATAAGCATACCAATGTGCCTATTACCAATCCACTTCAGAAAATAGAAGCTCTGATCTATCGGAAAATATTGTTTATTTCTTCTAAAGGAGTGCACGCATTTCCAAAATTGAAAATAATCGGTTTGTTTATGCATGATTATCTTTCGTTTCGCTTGGCGAACTTCTTTTTTGAATTTTTTGTTTGACCTCTTTAAGACATAGTTTATTGGCCGATGTCGGATCCATTTTAAAGACTCTATATTGATGCTTTTTGCTTTCCCAAAGTTGGAGAATCTTGGGCGTCCACCATGGAGTTCTATCTTTGTAGATTTTTGTTTAAGTTGAATAAGACCAGCCTCCAAAAGGGCTTGTAACACATTAAACTGCAGTATGCTGTACATAAGATTAACATTTTGTGTATTTGAATATTTTGTCCAATCTTGCTTTGATAATATAGTTCGAAATTTAGTCCAGTCAACTATGTGAAAGTCATGAATCATTTTGTCGATCTTATAATTCTATCGATCAGCACATCTGATCCAAATTTGACTGGTGATAGCGTCATGATCACATTTAGGTTTGAGTTTATCGATTAACCGATATAATTGGAATCTTTTGTAAGGATGAGAGGAAGTGGTGGCTCTACAATTCCTGCGGATTATTTATTTATTCAAGATATTGAATAAGTGTATCAGTTGATAATTTTCGAGAATACATCCTACAGTTAAAGTTAACGAAAAATTTGTCATTACTTTGTTTCGTTTACTTTACTGAATTGCTTTCTTAAGTTATTTAAAGAACTACAATAAGTTTTGGGAAGTCTTACTTGTAGGGTAATTATTATAAGCAGACATATTGGTTTACACAAATGAAACAGGGAATCATGCGCAATATGCAGGATTTCTATAAACAATATCTTAGGTCTATATACACAGTTCATTCACATTAATCTGATCACCCCCTACGTTCAACATCAGCGGAAACTGGTTACGTCCAGAAGGTACGTACCAGTAATCAGAGGTGGGAGGGTTACAGGAAGGGTGTCAGAGGGAAGAAGATTGGTTCGGTTTGGTTTGTTTGGTATTAACGTCCTTTTCAACTTCCATGGTCATTTCAGGACGGCATAATAGGGGTCGCAAATTTTGCCTCGCAAGGGTTCTTTAACGTGCAGCCGGCAAACGACTACACGGGACGAACGGCTTTACTTCCCTTCCGAAGGAAGTGCGTGATCTCAGGATTTCTCCCTGAAAAATGCTCGTCGTCCTCGGCCGGGATTGAACCCGCGAAACAATGAAGGATGGATTGTTGCTCGGACACCGATGATCATGTGACTTTTGTGTGCCTCGAGTTTGTTACAACGTGAAAAGGGACCTGATTGAAGGGATTGAAAACGATTAATTTTTTTTTTTGGTGATTTACAATCGTTGGATTATCAACCTTATTTTAGTCTAAGCAGAACATTATTATAGAGAACAATTTTTTATATTAATTATTTTTTCACGCACCTCAGTTTTAAGCTACATTAAATCTTTTCTCTCGGAATCTATTTATTCCATTCAGGTCCCATTTCGGGTGACCACTCATATTTAGAGCAATTTTATTTATTGTTATTAAAAGTAATAAAAAAACACATTGAATCAAATAAATTCAGTTTATATCAAAAGCTGGAAACATATTCTATTTGAGGAAAAAATTATATTTGAGGAAAAAATTATATTTGAGGAAAAAATTATATTTGAGGAAAAAAATGATATCGAATAAAATCAGAAGAATATAACTATTTTTTGATATTTCTTACATGTGTTTAACTAAATTTTTAATGGCTGTGCCATATACATACAAAACGGTCAGCCGAGGAATCGTGGCAATCAGGGAGGGCAAACAAATAGCAAAAAGCAGATCAAGATAGAACCCGACTTGCCAGTTTCATTGTAAAGGGAAACTGACCGACAGCGTCATCGTTTCACAAACATGGCGTCTCAAGAAATAGAGCAACATCGGTTCAAAATGATATTCCAAATATGACTCATGACCATATTGAATTAGATCGTACACGACATCTGTATAGCAAACATGACGCCACAGCGAATATCTCAGCAAAGGATTAGGTTTGCAATCATTTGAAATATTAGATACACATATCGGGCTATTGGTATCCACAGTTGTGGTCCAATGAACATTATATACTCACATGCCAAAAGTCATGAGATGGCACCTAATAACGTATAGGGACCACTTCTAACCCGGCGAAGTGCCACAGTGCGATTTGGCATTGATTCCACAAGTCTTTGGAAGACATCTAAAGACATTGCCAACCATTCCGACTGGAGAGCTTCCCACAACTACTCATTACGGAGCAACACCGGCTTGCACAGTGAATGCTTGACAACTTGGGTCCATGTCCATCATGGGGTCTGCGCAACGCACGAGCCCTACCATCAGCTCGTATCAGCTGGAATCAAGACTAATCAGGGCCACACGTTCCAGTTAAGTGTCCAGTCGATGTGTTCATGGGCCCAGGAGAGACGTTGCTGACGATGTCTCGTTGTCAGCAAGGGCACTGTCACCTCATTTAAAGAGATCGCCTAGAAGATCGAACGAGGTGACATTGAAAAAAGGGGGAAAAGGCGATGTTAAAGAAGACAGACAGCTGACCCCCGCCAAAGGTAATAGACAAGTCGAGAAGACGATCGACGAGGGAGACACGAGATTGGACGAAATTAGGAGACCGTGAGAAAATAGAAAAAGAGAAGAAAAAGAAGAAAGAAGGCAAGGCAGAAAGGTTCCGATTTGGCATCGAGATGGTTCTCGAAATAGGACTCGAGGATTTGCCCGTTCGACTCCACGACACGGTTTACAAAGGCCGAGATTATGCGACACAGAAATTTTCGTATCATTTATGAAGACAACGACTTCTTCAGATAAGAAGAAGGGCATAATCAAAGGTAATATTACGATGACGAAGGAAGGAAATAGAATTCAGCGGAGTCGGTTCCTGAAAAGCAGAATATATCGTCAGACGACTTCGCAAGCGTCGAAACCGGAACGAGTCTGCAATGCGAGTTCTCTTGAGGCGTCTTCATATCGTTGCGGTTTAAAACATAAAAGAAGAAGACGGAATTTTAGAAGAGAGGAAAGAGAGTCGACAGAAACCTTTCCGAATTTTGTTTGCTAAACAAGAAGGATGAAGTAACGAACTTTAATTTAAAGAATAATAATGTTTCAGTGATAGACTCTCTGGTTTACTTAGTCTGCCATTGAAAATACTAATTCTCAAAAGGCGTAATTAAAGAACGGGTTTACGATGGACATATAATTAAGGACTTAACTGCCATTGATAATTTAAGCATACTTGAATGCCATAATCTATTAGATACCGAACCCGTAGAACGTTAAGGAACTTGGAATTTATCGACGGAGGAGCCCTCCATACGCAGTGCCAATGGACAGGAGCCGTTGGTTAAGGCTCGGCACTCTCCGAGGATAGACATGGACATCGGAAACTCGAGTACTCCTACCGCCACATCAGCCTATATTCTTTCGGAGTCATTGCCCCAACCCAGTGATATACAGGATAGCCAGGATCAGCGTCGCATCTGCTTCGCGCCTTTTGCAGCCGGTAGCGTCGATGAGGCCATGTTCGGCCTGCCGCGCTCTGTAGGCAGCGATGCTTCGTTTGGTGTCCAGGTTTCATTTTATTAGACTCTTGCGATAATATATCCTCCTCTTCACATTTCGATAGCCATTGATTCTCTGCTAATATGTTTTATTATTGTTACTTCTAGTTCCTATCCACGAGAAGCTAAACCTGTTAAGGTCGCCGTGCTCTGCAGCTACGGACACCACGTATGCTTATCTGGCCTCGTCATTCCACTTCACTTGTTCGCCTTACCGACGACATCAGAGTGAAACCACAAATTCCGCATCTTACATGCATCCCAGCGGATTAGACAGCGAGGATCAGTCTTCATATTAGGAAGCTCAAGATATATAGAAGAATCAATGTTATATGTGATAATTTTATGTTATATAATTTAATTTTTCAATCTGAAATCTAAATTTGTTTACTGTTCTATTTGCATTCAATTCTATAGATTTATTATCAAGAAAAATTGTTTTGTAAATTATTTTATTGATTTCTTTCATTAAAAGAAAATTATGAATGATTGTTTCGTCCCGTCCCTTTTCTCTCTGTGCACAAAGTAAATTACTCTGCTAATTAATTGTAAATGTGACAGGCACCCTCGTGGGTCTTCTGCTTCCATATCCTATGAACACAAGATTTAGTTTCACAGTTCGCATCGATACAGCTCTTGTATCACTGTAGTTAAATCTGATCTCATCTGGCGTAATGTAAGCTGCCTGTTATCGGTGACCATCTTGCTCAGACGCCGTTGGTCCCGTTCTTTGAGAAAGTGTGGTCGACCACTGCGTTGTTCATGGTGGGAGGTAATGCCGTCAAGTTGGTACTCTCGGTAGACTCTTGAACTGTGGACCGTGGGATGCTAAATTTTTGAACTACCTCCGATAATGAATGACCTATAAGTTGTGCTCCACATACCAGGCCACGTTTGAACTCGGACAGCTCCCGTTGTGTAGACATTGTCATACTGAACACCTCACCCCTTAATGTGTATATTTATACTGTTTGCACATGATGCTACTGCTACTTGAAAAATAGTCCACTGCTATCCCATGACTTTGGCATGTGAGTGTATGCGAATTTTCTCAAGGGAAACATTTTTCGTTAGAACAGTCTGCTGACAAATGTTTCATGCAATGCTTCCATAAAGGAGAAGTAAATTTAGAGGATATAAGATTAACTGCTCTTATAGAACATTTGATGAAGGAACACCATGAACACTCAAAAAACTTCATGCAACATATGAAGAGTGACTCTGCAAAACAATGACACTGATTCACTCATCAATTATTCCTGTAAGTTAAATCCAATTTTAAATTAATTTGCAACAACTAGTGCTGGCGTTTGACGTCATAGATTCCTACTTGTTGGACACTATTTGGTGCAAATCGAGTGAAAATGTTTCTTAGTATGAGTGGGGAAAAGTTAGCATGATGGTGCAAAATAAGTTAATTCCACCGCTGTGTTCGGTGCAAATCGTGCTAATTTTTCTAGCCAGTCACAAACTGCGAGCGAAGGCTTTCTACGCTATTCTTCGTGAGAAGAAGACTGTTCCAGATGTAAAACTTATTGCCTTTGATCTACAGCAGGTCCAAGTCCTTCCGAAGCTGATCAGCTTGGCCTCTACAACTTTGGGTTGTGCGACGTGTCCTCCGACCACTCCTTCTCCTACACTTGGACGGAGAACCGGTCCGAGCGAGGCAGCAACAAAGTAGCCAGCGCTGTATTCCATTATCTCAGTGATGTTCTCCCCCATGATCCGGAATTCGACTCAATCAGACGCATCGTTCTTGCAAGTAATGGTTGCAGCGGCCAAAACAAAAACTATTATTATAGCCATGCTACAGAGTTGTCTGTACGGAGCGCCCAACAACATATAAAGTGTGACGATGGTGTTTCCCGTCCGAGGGCATAGTTTCTTGCCATATGACAGGCTTTTCGGGCGCATTCGTCAAGATCTCAAACCAAAGGATACGATCCTAACATTTCCAGAGTACCACCAGGTTTTCAGTGATCATTGCAGTAAAGTGTTTGTGTTTCCTAAAGACTGGGAGGTCTATGACTGGAATGCCCGGTATGCACATCATTACAAGAACCTTCCATTCATCCAAACAGCGAAACGAATAGTCCTGTTGAAGAAAACAAAAAAGAGGGGCGGTGTGGCGGTCAGCATGCGAAATTAGTCAGCTTACCGCGTAGACACTGGAAAGGAATGTACGTTGCTAAAACGACGAGCCAAGCACAACGCGACCACACTACCTGCAACAGAGCCAAGCAGGCCCATATCCACTGCCAAAAAGAAGGACATAACACAACTTCTGCTAAAAGCCTTTGGATCGGGATGGCGGGCTAACGATGATTTCCAGATGTACAAAGAGCTGACCGAATCCATAGAAGTACGTCTTGATGATGATATGCTGTCTATGAATGCAACTGCATCGAGCCAGAACCTGATGCTAACCATGTATAAGCAGAATACACGGAATTGTGAAAGGTTTTGTTTAATACTCTGTCCATTATAGACACTTTTACGTTCTGTACAAAACAAAATACTGGGTGATTCAGTCAATTTCTGACCATTTCACTCGAATGACGTGCATTAGGGATAAACAATTGAAAGAATATGAGCATCATATCGAATTTCCAAATAGTTGGAGTTTGTATTGTTGCAACGGCGCTGCGTGAAAATCGTATTGTTGAAAAATGGCGCCCGCTTTATCAACAAAGCAGAAATGCAAAGTTGTCGAATGGTATTTCGAGACAAAATCACCTGTAACCGTGCAAAGAAAGTTCCGGAAGGAGTATAAGTGTCGAGACGCACCAGGTAGGCAAGCAATGGATTTTGTCAAGCAATTTCGTGCCACTGGATGTGTTAAAGGTAAGAAAAAAGGCGGGAGCGAAGCTCGTGATCGAACGGCCGAAGTTGTCGAAAATGTTCGCACAAGGTTTGTCGATTTCCCTACCAAAAAATCTGTTCGCTGCCTATCCATTGAAGAAGGGCTGTCGTATACCACGACGTGGCGAATTTTGAGAAAGGATTTTCACCTGTTCCCGTATAAGATCCATGTTTATCAGGAGTTAACAGACACTGGAAGACAGAAGCGACAATAATTTGCGATGGAGTTTAGAGCAGAAATGGAAGCCAATCAGGACATTGTGGACAACCTGTGGGTGTCAGATGAGACCTTCTTCCATCTGTCAGGTGACGTTAATAAACACAACGTTCGTTTTTGGGGTTCCCAGCACCCTCATGAGATTCATAAGTCACCTCTTCATCCACGAAAGGTTATGGCTTGGTGCGCGATTTCCAAAAGAGGCATCATTGGTCCGTTCTTTTTTGAGGGCACCATAACGTCACAGGCTTACCTTAACATGTTGGAAACCTTCTTCACCCCCGAGCTGCGAAAGAAGCGTATACCGCTTCGACATCAATGGTTTCAACAGGATGGGGCCAGGCCTCACACCACTAATGAAGTGCTAAACTTTCTCAATCAGAAATTCGGAAATCGTGTCATTTCAAACAGGTTTCCGGATCGATTCGGGGCTGGCTTTCTTTGGCCCCCTACGAGTCCTGACCTAAACCCATGTGATTTTTATCTCTGGGGGTTCCTTAAAGACAGTGTGTTCACTACAGCACCAAGAACCCTAGACCAGCTGTGACAAAGCATCGTCGACTGCTGCACCCTTGTGGATGCAGAAATCCTGGATAGAGTTAAGAACAACTTCACCATTCGGCTGCGAGCAGTTCAAAACGTTCGTGGTGGCCACATTGAGCATATCATCAAGACTTTTCCACGGGAATAAAAACTCCGAACTGCCTAAAATATCATACTGAAATGCTAAGTTTGTAAACATTAATGGGTCAATAATTCATAGTACTGAAATGGTCAGAAATTGACTGAATCACCCTGTAAAACACTGTTTACTGCAAACAAAGTTATATTTATTCTTTTATGAAGCAAAATAAGTTAAATCCGGTGTTCCGTGCAAAACAAGTTAGATCAAGAATAAAACAGCACTGTATCTATCCTTCCTCCACAGCATGAAGTTTAATAAACGCACTGATGCCTACGTAAACTCAACCTATCCTACTGGGATAAGTGTTGTGATTGGTGGTCGATTCGTTGTCGGTAGAAACGTTTTTCACTTTTTGCTCAGAATTACAAAAAGTGGAATTAACTTGTTTTGCATAGTCACTCTTCATATAAGATTTATTAACAGTGCTCTGGCATTTACGTCGATGGATGCTAACACTGCTCCAACTTTTCGGTACGGCCCCTTTTGTTTCAGAATTCACGGATAAATTTACCATCGAGCAGGTGCTTTGCATCCAGTGAACAAAGACCAGCGTAAGCTTTCCTGAGATCCAGATTTGCTGCATATCAAAGAATTAGTGTCACGTGATTTTCTGTCGAGGAACAAAGTTGACATCGAAGGAAGAGTGGAGTCGGGGATTCGAGGTTTCAGAAAGCGCATATTCTAGAACAAAGATTATTGCTCGAGTTCGCGCTCACCACTTCCGCGAAGTCGTATAGCCAGCGCTGTCAACGAATTAGGAAGAACTCATGAAGAGAGGCAATGGGAACCGAGTTTCGTTAGGAGACGATGGGAAAAGAGGAGACTTCCTGGATCTTCGTGTGGGTCTTCGAGATTAAATGCTAGTAATGCATGGAAGCTGCCGAAAACTCCCGAGGAAAGGCAAACGGGAGCGAGCTTCACTAAGCGACGGTGGAAAAAAAAAGAGAGCGAAGGAATCTTGGCATGGAGCTGAAAAATCAAATGCTAGTTCGGCTTGGGGGCGGCAGAAAAGCCAAGGAGTAAATTTCTGGGAATCCGACTTGGAATGGGATTCTATCGGCGTGAATGAAACAAGAGTTTCAGCGCCTAGTTGTCCGTGCACGTACCGTCCATTGTCTCAAAGCTTAATCGGTTCTACTGTACATACTGCTAATATTAATGACTCTTGGACTATGTTTTTACCTAAAATTATCCCGTTAGTAAATATTAATGACTTTCCATGTTTTCCAGTGAAGAGCGGCAACCGAGAAGTATCGCCACGAGTGTTCGCCATACTACCACGTACCCTGAATGGAGAGAGTCCTGGTGGAGAGCAAGCTTCAGCGGATTCAAATAGGAGAACGAGGAGAGACGGTAATAATGTAGTTTTCTTTCAAGTCTGTGTTGCAAATTTCTCATGTGGAATTCGTTCCTCAAAGAGCCCATGGAAGACGCCATATGAATCAAGGACATAGCTGAGTTGGAGACTAATGTATCAAGGACTTGGTAACATATTTTTAATTATTTCTGTACGCGGACTGAAGGGCACTCTCCACATATTACTATTGTACAAAACTTTGTAAAATCTACAGTATGTGTTGTGTTGATTTTCCTTGCTGAATAAAGACCGTTTTTATCTCATTAAGTCTTGCAACTTCCTTGTACCGAGACACAACGAACCCAGGATCATTCCTGGCTGCTCCTGTATTCGGGAACTTAACATTCTCATACGGGCACGTAACCATCCCCTAAGGGAAAAGGGCTGTAACTTTTATTCAAAATGACGAAGCTCCAATTTTCAAACGTAGGTATATAGTGGACAATCTTTTGGTGCACTATTTTTAAGGAAATTCTACACTGCTTTGCAATGAAATTGCCCCCCCCCCCCCAACAAGGAGTTATTTGGCTTTATCCATATTTAGTGGGGGTGGGAGGGGGATTTCGTCTACCTCCGACTAGTAAACGATTAGATGCACGGGACATGACCATTTGGGTTGACAAAGGGTGTCCGGGTGCCTGTATAGGCTCATCAGTTGATACCTGCACGAGACGTTCCATGCTGTAGGGAGGAAGCAACTTCCTCGTGAACGTACAGTACTGTAATCCGCACAACTGTCTCAATGCCGCGACGACGACAACAACAAACGTTCACGCAATTAAAGGACTTTAAAAAAGGTCGGATTATTGGCCTCTCAGAAGCTGGATGGTCAACCAGACGGATTGCTGTCCACGTGTCGCGGGACGCACGGACGGTAGGCTGCTGTTGGAGGCAATGGCGAGAGGAAGGAACACATGCCAGAAGACCAGGCACTGGGGCCCGGAGAAGCACGTCAGCTCGTACTGATAGGCGGATACTGCGAACTGCGCTAGCAGACAGAACCATCACCCTGCGGCAATTGCGCGACAACGTCACTATTCCCGGTACTGCTCCAGTGTCAATTGCGACAAGAGCCAAGGCCTCCTAGATAAAAAGGCCCGGACAGCTCGAGCATGATGGGAACGGTCATGTGATCAAAGGAGGGAAGGTTGATGCAGACGATGCAGGCGATACTCGATCTTTTGCTGAGCTTACGTGCGGATACAGAGCATTTTTCATTCAGCATGAACTATTTAATATAATTCTTTCACATAATATTGTAAAGGAAGCATGGATTGTTAATATATTCTTCAAGTAGGCTTAAAAATTTATTTTATTTCTGTTCATCTAAGTCACTGACGAAATTTGTAAGCGATCCTTCATGTTTAGATCATGTTCAAGCGATAGCGACACTCAAATTTGACGAAAATCATTTGCATTAAATTAATTGTTCATTCTAAAAGTTTGAATAACATTTTAGAAGATTCAGAATAAAAGAAATTGCAATCGCAATCACTTAAAACATATTGTAGGCAAATTAAAACAGAATAAACATCGAAGCATTAGGTCCAGTGAATTAGGCCTAACTAAGTATATTGAGTGAATTATCTGCTATTTGCATATTACTAACATTTCTAAATAAAGCATATGTTCACATATAAAGAGTATTATAATTAAAATTTGGAGTTAGACTATATCTTTTGTAGTTTTTCAAGTCATATTAAGCTCTAGATCAGGATGCTTGAACTAGAATTAAAAACAGCTACAAATCAAATTTTTTTATTACAGCTTTTTGCAGTCGCTTTAAAGCAAGGTGCGATACATTTAAAGCAAGCTTCGAAACATTTAAAGCAAGTTTCGAAACATTTAAAGTATCGTCAAAACATTAAATGCGCGTGTCGAAACATTTATTGTATGAGTTACAAAATTTTACAGTATTTTAAACTCAAGTACAATACTTTCTTATTCTTCATACACTTCTTGTTCTTCCTCTTCCTCCTCCTCTTCTTCTTCCACCTCCTCCTCTGGCAGTGAGTTTAAAATAGGCTGGCCCTGAATCGCAGGAACCAGAAACTGGCTGGCATGAGCGATCCATCCTTGGCAGTTTTCCGGTGTCAATTTTTCCATCGCTTGAGTGATTGCTTCAAGCAAAGCTGGTCTGTTTGGAGCGTGTTCGCATCTCACTAACGATTTCCGCTTGCTAAACGCCTCCTCCACTGGATTTAAAAAAGGACTGTATAGCGGTAAATACAATGTGGTCGCATGGTGGTAAGAAACTACTTCTTGTTTTACTGTAATACCGCTACGCGGCACTAGAGTCTGCGTTAAATGTTTTGAAACCTATGTTATTTCCAACGAAACGCGCGTTTTGACAATACTTTAAATGTTTCGAAGCTTGCTTTAAATGTATCGCACCTTGCTTTAGAGCGACTGCAAAAAGCTGTAAATTTAATAATTTAAATATTATTAAAAGTCTACAATATTTTCAAAAAACACTAAAAAAGACCTACAATATTTTTAAAACCATAGAAAAACTCAAAATTGTCCATCGATCTTTTCCTTTAATTAGCTACGAGCTCTTTTTTTTCTTCCTTGTATGGTTTTCTCGCTGCCCTCATTCCCTCCTTTTGTGACGTCATGAGCGCATATTGTCCGGGTCTTGTTATCTAGGAGGCCTTGCAAGAGCACGTCGGATACACGCCGCGACAATGTCTGCCAGGCGTCCATTGTTGTGTCTTCCTTTGACACCTGAGCACCGCGCGATACGACTGCAATGGTGCCGTGAACGAGTAGGCTGGCGAATGGAATGGCGCCCGATGGTCTTCAGCGACGAATTCCGGTTTTGTTTGGACACCGATGACAGACGCGGACGAGTGTAGCGCAGGCTATTGGAACGTGCCAATGAACAATGCATCCGGTATCGCCATCGTGGACCAACACCCGGCATCATGGTCTGGGGTGCCATTGGCTACGATATCAGAACGCCTTTAGTCACCATCAAAGGCACCCTGACAGCAGCACGTTACGTCACAGAGATTCTGCAGCCCGTATTACTTCCCTTTCTGCAAACTATACTCGGCGCAGTCTTTCAGCAGGATAACGCCAGACCACACACGGCAAGATGAGCATGGTATGTCTGCATGATGTCAACTGCCTGTCATGGCCCGCTAGGTTCCCAGACCTATTGCCAAATGAGCATGTGCGGAACATGGTAGGACGTCATTTACGATCACCCCGGAATCTCCATGAACTGACACTGCAGGTTCACCAGGCCTGGGCAGACGTACCCCAAGATGACAATCGCCACCTGTATGATCACCTACACCTGCGGTGGGAACAATGCATAACTCAAGCAATACAACCCGTGTTATTCATACGCTTCTAGGTAAGGGCTATGATGATTCTTAATCAGGAGAGTGGCACCATCTAACGTGCAATTGTGCAAAATAAGGCTGGTTCGATTTACACAACGGTCCAAATTACACGGATCTCTCTTAGTTTACGAATTTTTGGTGCCTTTCATAGTTGCATTGGAGCTGCTGGGGTATTATGAGCCAAGTTCGTTGTACTTGCTATACAAGTAGCCTGGCAGGATTCATTTGGTATCAGCGGGCTTCAGCTACTTCATTTTCGACGTGTTTCGTCTTAGTTTCGACCTGTGGAATAGAGGGCTATGGCAATTTGATCCAGTCTTTCTTCCATTGCTGAGTTATTCTGCATTTATGAAATTTCCTTAAACTATTTCTTTCATTAAAGCTTTGTACACTTTTTGACTTATTCTAATTTTATTTATTTTCCTACTTAGAATTTTTGCTCACTGCCTATTCATACACGTGATATTAGCGAAAATGCACAGTGCAATCCAAGACTAATTGTCACGTACAAAACCGAGATTTGCGCAGTGGATTATAAGTATCCAGAAATCTGGACACAGAGAAGACATATACGAGGAGTGATCAAAAACTAAGGTTACAAGGCCGACTTTCTTAGAGTTTCGTCTGTTATAGAGAAAAAAGAAGTGTGCGGTAATTCTAATACATGCGGTCGGCAACTGTGCAGAGTTTCAGCCACCCCCTACCTACAGCGCTAGTTGTATGATAACACAAATGGCGACTCATTTGGAAAACTAGTCTCGCGAAGAAATCCGCTCAGTTATTCGATTTCTGTGGGCGAAACATGTAACAGAGGAAACGGCCAGGACTTCTCTCCGAGGGCGTCATCCTCCTTCACGACAACACGCGACCTCATACAGCCCAGAAGATCACCATGCTGTTGAAGCAGTTTCGCTGTGACATCATCGAACACCCTCCCTACAGTCCGGACCTCGTTCCAAGAGACTTTCACCTTTTTCATGAGTTTAGTTCGCACCCTTTCATCGCAATAAAACTAGATAATACGATGGTAGCCCGGAAAGTAATGCACTATGATTTTTTTCTTCAACAATCACTTATTGAACACAATGAAATTTGTACACACGAAAAAATGATGTTTCTTTTGCACTTCCTATTTTTTCACATAATCTCCGTCCCGTTCTATGGCCTTCCTCCAGCAAGACACAAGGACGGGTATGCCCTGTCGGTACCAGTTCTTTTTCTGTTCACGCAGCCATGTCTTGACTGTCCGAATCACCTCTTCATCATCCACAAAATGTCTTCCACGGATGGCATTCTTCAATGGCCCAAACAAGTGAAAGTCTGAGGGCGCTAGGTCAGGGCTGTAGGGTGGATGGGGTAACACTGTCCAACCCTGTTTCGTGATGTGTTCCGACGTCCTCAAACTGGTGTGAGCGGGAGCGTTATCGTGTTGAAGCAAGCAATCAACTGGGTTGTTATGGCGTCCAAGTAGCTGGAAGCGTTTCTTGAGTTTGGTTAATGTGTTCACATATGCCTCAGAATTAATGGTGCTGCCTCTCGGCATCACATCAATGAGTATGACACCATCACAGTCCCAAAACACAGTGATCAAGACCTTACCAGCAGAAGCAGTTGCTTTGAATTTTTTCTTCTGTGGAGAGTGCGGATAACGCCATTCCATCGCTTGTCGTTTTGTTTTGGGTTCAAAATGGTGCATCCAGGTTTTATCAGCTGTCACAATCCGGGACAAGAAGGATTCCCCCTCAGCTTCAAAACGTTACAGCAACTCAGAAGAAATGTTTTTTTCTCAGAGCTTTGTGTTCCTCCGTAAGACAGCGCGGAACCCATCGTGAACACGCTTTTATGTAATCAAGAGCACGGATGATTTCACCCACACTTTCTTTGCTGATTGACAGCTCTAGCGCCAACTGCCGAGTCGTTCTGCGTCGGTCCTGACGAATGAGCGCATCAGCACGCTGCATCTTATCAGGTGTGATAGCCGAGGATGGCCGCCTTGACCGCGGCAAATCTTGGAGCTCGGCCGAACCGCTTTCTGTGGCCTCACCCTCTGTGCCCAGCGACTAACCGTACTTCTGTCGACTGCTGATGCTCCATAAACTGCACATAAACCTGTTTCGAACCGTTTCTTGCTCTGCAGTGAGAAATTCAATGACGACACGCTGCTGGTAACGTACATCACTTACAGACACTATGTTGTTCCATTGCTGCACGTACGCTATCTGTCGGAAGAAACGGACAGTTTGCGTGCGCACTCCGAAAACTTCAAAATGCATATCTCAAGTTTCGCATTCGTACCATTGTTGGGGACGGAGAAAAAATTGTGGTGTATTACTTTCTGGGCTTTCCTCGTAGACAGAAAAACATTTAATAAACTGTTCTCAGGTAAAGGATATAATAATGTCTCTATTTGCGCACGAGAGAAAGAGAAGTAGGAAAGGAAACGGATAAAGACAAATTTCACTCTTACCTTGTGCAAGGGTTAATAGCACCCAAGCTTTCTTCGATATAGGCTACTAAAGACCAAGGGACTATCACCCAACTGAGGTCGGTGAGATTTTCCTCGACGAAGAACTTCGTGTTTAGCATACGACAATTAAGATGTTCGATGCTGACAGGGAACTGCGTTGCTAGCGATTCTGTCAAAATATTCCAAGATCAGTGGCGGGTAAAGGGGCTGTACCACACTTTAATCGGCGTGGATTCAGCGACAACAGTCAATTTCAATGACAGGGCTTCCCGCAAAGACCTGTGTGGATTGTATATGGTTTTCACCCTTGTATCCAATGCTTGTACGGTTTCTGACGCTCGCTCACAATATGTAAAAGTCCAGAATTTAACAGAAAGAACAGTCCGAGACGTACGCTCGAAAGTTTCTACACCAAGCCTCTCAACGGAACAGGCTGCGCCTGAATTATAATGCTTCAAGCTGTCGTTCAGCCTTCTTTTTCTCAGACTGACATACTGCATTGTCTCCATATTATTTAGGAGCGTCGGAGTCCCATCTGGAACCTGTGTTTCTTTCAATTTCCCGCTCTTTTCACTCTCGTTAATATTCGCAGACTCTCTCTTTTTGTTCTCGCGCCTCCTTCTGCGCCTCTTCCTCCTTGTCCACCTACGCAATTCATGCTTTCCAAAGATTTGCTTGGATACTGCTATAATATCGCTGGCAGTGTCAATAGATGGCACCACTCTTTCGCCCATCTTGTTCTCAAGTTCAATCTTGATCCTTGGAACAGTGAAGGGCGCTGACGTCACAGAATTCTGTTACACTAATACAGGATTTGAACAAGTTTGTGCATGAAAATAATCCGTTTACTGAAGCATACAAAATGCTGCAAGAAATGGAACAAGAATACATTCGCGATACAGCGCTACATGGCATCGAATCAGGAAAAGTAAGCACGGCAATAGTTTAGGATTGAAAGTGCCAGTTACAACGTTATAATGCCTTCCGACCAATCAGTGGCAGCCATTTTCCAGAATGATAAAGGCGAACCACCTCTTGAAATGGACCTTCTCATGCATTGTCATCCGAACTAAAATAGTGCTATCAGCGATCGTACCAAAAGAATATGTATTTTAGATCCAAACCCTTGATATATCCTTCACGTTTCCGTTTTGGCGATCAAAACTGCTGGGGAATAAACACTCCACTTCGCGAAATGTCTTAAGAAATATGTCTGTCAACTCAAGAAAATATCTTTCTCAATTGAAGTATTATGGTTATAGATTATCAGTATGCAACAACTTCAAACCTCAGCAATATTAAATTTATCCCACTAATAACTCGTCGTTACGATTTGCTTGATGTGCTGGATATACAAGGTCGGGACACATTAATATGATCACCTGCTAGTATCTGGAATATCCACTTTGGCGGCAAGCACAGCAGCTAGTCGACGTGGCAGAGAGGCAATAAGCCCTCGGAAGGTGGTTGCAGATATCTGGGACCATTCGGCGATCAGTGCATCCCGTGATTCCATCACCGCGCGTGGTGGAGGGTCCAGCTTGCGGACATGGCGATCGAGATGGTCCCACATATGTTAAATGGGTTTGAGGTCCGGGGAGTTTGGTGGCCATAGGAGTAGCTTGAATTCATTCTCATGCTCCTCGAACCAGTCGTGGACAATTTTGGCAGTATGGCAGGGAGCATTGTCCTGTTGAAAGGTGTCATCACCCTGAGGAAACGCTGTCGAAGGGGTCTACCTGGTCTGCGACGAACAGCATTCAGTGTACCCTTCAGCGGCATCAGCGGACTCAGACCATATCATAAAAACATCCCCCAAACAGTCACATCTCCCCCACTAGCCTGTCGTCTGCCAAAGATAGTGTCGGGATGCCTGTTCTCAGATGCTTCCCGGAGAATTCTCTATCGTCCGTCCACTCTGTTTGCCAGAAACCGCGACTCGCCAGAGAAAGCAACCATTTGCCATTCGGCCGAGGGCCAATGGCGATAGTTCATTGCGAATTGGAGGCGTTTTCGGCGATGCACAGGCGTCAACATAGGTGCTGTTACCATACGCCTGCTCTGGAGCCGCAACTTCAAGAGGGATCGTTGCACTGTCTTGGCGCTGACACGCCTAGTGGCCCCACTGTTCATTTGCTGTGTCAGTTGCTCAATAGTGGCACGCCGATTGGTCAGGCCTCGTAAGCGACGCTCGCCTATATGATCGATGGCCCGTGGGGCCCATCAGTTACCTCTTCGGTTGCTCGAAACTGTCTGGTTCGTCCAGTCGCGGTACACCTTCACAACGCAGCCCTAGAGCAGTTCACAAAGGTGGCTGTTTCTGAAATGCTGCCCCCCCCCCTTGGCCCGACAGCCAATGATCATCCCCTTTTGGAGGTCCGACAGATCACTTGCTCTGCCCATGACGGCGACAATTGCTGTGTTAACGGATGCTACTACACCTCTGCTGTAGTCAGCTTTTAATGATATGCAATGATTTTTTATCTGCATACCATGGGACGTTCAGTCATGTTCGAGGAGAGGTGGTCATATTAATGTGTTCCGACCCTGAATTACTTACTATATCTTAGCATTGAAAATCGCTAGGTGGGTCACAAAGGTACCATTTGTGCACGTGCCATTGCATTGATTTCGATCATATTTTCGTGTCATGAACCATATTAATCGATTAACGAAAACAAATTTCTGAAAGCTTTCATAGCCGTCGAGGAGTTAGGGTTACGGACTGACAGACAGACACGATTCCCCATACTGATAGCATAAAGTACCCTTCGGTACTGACTAAAGTCTCTATTTGCATTAATAATGCAGCCAAGAATTATAAATTATCCTTATAAATTTTATTTCTTACTTCTTTAAATAGGCTGATGCTTCTTCGTTTTATGTTTCCTTTTGTTACTGTATCATCGAAATGTAAAACATCTGTGAGAGTCGAATAAATATCGAAGGGTGTCGTTAAGCGAAATTGATTCTTTAATAAATTTTCATAGGCTACCGGATATTTCCGTTTGAACCATTTCGGCAAAACCAAAGCAAAGAATGGTAGTCTTTCTTCTTGCTTCCCCTGTTGAGTTTCGCGGAAACTGGAAAACCTTGGAAACAAAATAAATAAATAAATAAATAAATAAATAAATAAATAAATAAATAAATAACATAATGAACTTCATTCATCAGTCAACTGTATTAAAATTTATTTTTTACGATTATATACACCTCTGAAAAAAATATTTCTGATAAAAACATTCTTTCCAATTTTAAGCGGTAAATATGTTAGATTTTTTTTAAAATTTTCTTGGTTCATTAATCGATATTTTCATTATAGTTTTACAGATTTTAAATCAACAGAAATTTATATTGTCTAATCAAAGTGAACAAATCTGAGATTAAATAAAATCTTGTAAACATTCCAAAGAGGAGCTTTAGCAGTGAAGAAATACATTTATACATTTATTAAAAAGAAATCAATCCCCACCCCCCGCCCCTCGAGTAGGATAAGGCAAGTCATCTATTTTTACTCCTTTATCTGCACTTTTCACCTCTCCCCAAGTTTTTTTTAATCAATAAATTGACTTTCTCGAACATAATATGTAGAAAATGCAAAAAACCTCGTATCTTCTTTCCTTTCTCATCATTTCCGAACGTATGATATATCACACGATATATGTTTCCATAGTTCTAAAAACCAAGTGACTGCCACCCCCGCAAATCCAATCCCACTGGAACAATTGGGCCTGAACTTCATAGAAATGTAGATCTTGCCTAGAGGAATCTGGATACTTAATTTCACGCCTTTACGGACCTAAATAGCACATAGAATCCCACCCCCGTATACCAATCAAAACCAAACTAAATAGTGCAGATAGACATGCCCATGCTTAATGCTTAATGAACTGTAAGGGGTGGTTTAACACGAAACCGAAGTGGTTATACGAGAAAAACGAATTGGTTATACGAGAAACCGAAGTGGTTATACAAGAAACCGAAGTGGTTATACTAGAAACCAGAGCACTGCGACTCTATGAGTCTATTGTACTATCCCCAATTAACGACTGCCACAGGAAACAGTAGCAGCCGGGACCGACGGCTTAACGTGCCCTCCGAAGCACGGGGGGCGATGGACGTTTCCAGGCGGTCACCCAACCTGTAATTAACCGCGCTCAAGGTTGCTTAACTCCACCAATACGTTAAGAAAGGCGAGACAACCGAGCTACACCTGCCCCCTAGACATGCCCATAGTAAGCTACATTCCGGATTTCAACCTTCTATCTCAAACAAATGTATAAATTATGAAGGGGACGGACCGACATTATAAAATACCAATAAGTAGCTCCATTCTTATTCCACTTACGAGAGTCAGTCAAATGATAACCGAAAATATTTTTTTACAGCTCCTTTATTAAAGACAGAGTTGGAACAAGTATTTTTTTTTCAATGTAGTCCACTGCTTTTCGATGCATATCCGCCACCGAGTCGGGAAAGCATGGATACCTCGGGAAAAAAATCTTCATATAATGGAGATCTTGCTTATACCGAATTTCACTCCTTTATGTGCATAAATACACCTAGACCTTTTGGTCCCCTGTAATTTCCACCCCTAAAACTCCAATTTTAGTGGGCTAATCAAAAACCGAACTAAATAGTAAAGGTGCACATGCCCATAGTAAGCTACATTCCGAATTTCAACCTTCTACCTCAAAAAATGTAGAAATGATGACGGGCACGGGCAGACATTATAAAACCAATAAGAAGGTCCATTTTTCCGTACTTAATAATATGCTTATAGATTATGAGCACTTGAGCAATCGTGCGTCGACAAATCGATTTCACGTGCGCGTGCCGATGTCAATAATGCTTAAAAGATGAACAGAAAGTAACAATATACTCCTTCTTGACAAATCGATTGTTATATGACATGCCAGTATCTTTGTCTTCTTTACACTAACTGTTTTAGCACGTGAATTCGACTTGAAGGGGTTCACGAAAAATTCTGAAAAATTGATACGGCCGAGCTAAGACTTTGATGTTCATATTTCTGAAAACAGAATTTGAAAAAGTTTAATCCGTTTTCAAATTAACGTGCAAACCGCGGACGGATGGCCGGATAAACGTACAGACCAAGGGCGCATTCTTATAAGTAGCTTTTATGCTAAAGCTCCTAATAAACCATTAAGGAATGACAGAACCAATTACCTAAAGGCTACACTAAACGCCATCACATATTTGAATTGAAACAAAATTCCAAAATTTTTGAATTGCTTTTAAAAACCTTAAAACAGATTCCAGTGATTCAAATTAGATAATCTATGAATTTTATAAGTATTCTTATATATTCTTTCATGGCATGTCATAACTTGTTGTTTGATATGCTACCTGCCCTATCTTAGCATTGAAAATTTCTAATGGCACAATAATGGTATTATTATCACGGTACCACTGAATCAAATTCGACCATCTTCGAACTTATCAATTACTCTTTTATATTCGTTCACGGCATGTCGTTATATGTAGTTTTATATCTTAGCATCGAAATATTTCATTGGTACGATAATGGTGTCATTAGAACATGTACCACTGAATTCTTTGAACGTTGTAATTATTATTCTTATATATTCATTCATGACAGGTCGTTACCAGTCGTTTGATACATTACATGTAATGTCTTTGCATTGAAAATTTCCAAGTGGTATTTTAATGGTAAAATTAGCCCAGGTACCCTTAAATGCAAATCGACACATCTTCTAACTCTTATATATTCGTTCACGACATGTGGTTAAAAGTTGTTTGATATATTATATGATATAACTTAGCATTGGAAATTTCCGATGGTACTATATAGGCATCATTAAAACATGTACTACTGAAACAATTTCACTTAAAAGTGATGTTGGAGGATTCATACGTACCATGGGTCCAGATTTTATTCACATGGACGATAATGCATGTCCCAACAGGATTTTGATGGTGGAGGAATATTTACAAAGTGAGGACATTCAACGCATCGAGTGGCCAGCAAGATCTCCGGATATGAACTCCATTAGGCATGCATGGGAGAAAACGTACGTAATAATGTTTTATTCGCTCTTATTTTATTACTTCGAGTTGTTTGATATACTACTTGCTATATCTTATCATTGAAAATTTTTGAGGGTGTTATAAAGGTACCATTATAGCACGTGCCATTATATCGATTGCGACTATCTTCAAATTAGTTCATCCCGGAACAAAATTTATTAATTGGAGAAAACAGTAATTAATAACCGCTTATAGCTCGTCGTTACGATTTGTTTGATATATTATACTATATCTTAGCATTGAAAATTGCTAGTTGGTGTCATAAAGGTGACATTTGTGCATGTGCCAATGAATCCATTTTGATCATATTCGTGATTGGTTCGTGTCTCATAGCCTTCGAGGTATCAGAGTTATGGTTTTTTTTTATGCTCGAAGGGTCAGACAGACACCTTTCTCCACATTGGGAGCATAAAGCGCCTTTCGTTACTTAATAAGGTCTCGTAAGGAATACTCTTACCTTATACAGTACGTAATTTACCCTGAAACCGAACTGTTATTTGGTTAACACAGGGTGATTATAAAGTCACTATACATTTTGGTGAAATCATTAACGAATTTCATTTATTTGCACACCCAAACACACCCAAAGTGAATGTGTGAATGGGAGTTACACAGTCAAAGGTCTATGGGCCCTTCATGTTTGCCGAGGGGACTATCAGTGGTACCGTGTACCTCGACATGTTGGAGCAATTCCTGGAGCCACAATTACGAGATGAAGGATTTAGGATACCGTTGTGTTCCAACAGTTTGGGGTACAATCCCATTTTGGGTAACATCGTTCGGGACTAACTGAATCACGCATTCCCAGGCAGATGGATTGGTCAGGGCTCGCCAAGACTGTGGGCTCCAGTCCTCAGATTTGACTCCCATGGATTTCTTTGCGTGGGGTTTTATCAAGTCCAAGGTGTACCAGGTCAGGATTACGCACCATTGCACAGCTGAAACAACGGATTACAG
>JAHWFO010091034.1:9641-24852 GCA_023313115.1 Rhysida immarginata
CCCCCCCCCCCCAAATCCCCCGAAGTAATAAAATTATTTTGGCAATTTTATGCGTATAGAGATTCAGACAGAAGTTTTTGCAGTGATGTTAATCCTCATATTAATCCTAATGATGACGTCACGAAGTGATTGGCCGCAACTGCCAGGTGGCAATATGCATTGTTTATGTCCCCAGTTGGATCAAGCGCGATCCAGTCTTAAAAGAAAGCACGTGTTCAGCATAGGTATAATGAATGGACGTTCAGACAATGCTGAAAGTTATACGTAACGAAAAAAAATTACCTTTCAACTGTGGATTTGTTTCCGAAGATTTTACATATTTATGCTTGTATTTTGCGGTGGATAGCTGCTTCGGAGGCATGTTTAACACACACAAGTCGTAATACGACTACAACAACTAACTACTACTACTGCGTCCAGTCATAAGGAGAACGAACCGAACCTCAATCAAAAGTAAAAGATCAAAGATGATTGGTTAGAGACATATCATCCGTGACGAAATGCGAATCATGTGACTTCTTGTAACCAATCACGCTTAATTACTTCTGAGATTGTCGTGAAGAGAATGCTTCCAATGTCTCAGACGTAACTACACATTTTCTATTTTAAATAAATGGTAAATAAAATTTCCCCCAAATATCCCCCAGAAAATAAAATCCCCCTAATATCCCCCAATTGAAAAATAATCCCCCAACTTGGCAACACTGGTCTGCCTCCAATTTCTCCTCGAACTTCTCCCAGACCTTGGATTTAGCTGTTGATACTGTCTTCGCTGCTGCTTTTCGCGCCTCAGTGTACCGCACTCGACTCGAATTTGACTTATTTGCAAGCCATAGCAAATAGGCTTCCTTCTTTGTCTTGACAGCTTCTTGGACTTCACCGTTCCACCATGCAGTCCTTTTCTCACCACCCTGTGCCACACGCAGCCGCTTACGACCACAGCACAATGCAGCCGAAGTAATCACAGCAGTTTTAAACAACTGCCACTCCTCTTCAACAGTACCACGTTCATTGGGTAGTTCTTTGAAACTTGAAGATATGTTATCTGCAAAGGTCTTCCTCAGAGCTCTATACTCCAATGCCTCCATTTGATGCGCCAAGTTTGTCTGAACCTAGTATTTTGCTTGGTTGGCATGGATTCAGAGAACCGCAAAGTGCAGACAACAAGGTGGTGATCAGTTGATAGTTCTGCTCCACTTCTCACACGAATATCCAACACTGATCGGAATAAGTCGACTGATAGGATTACAAAATCAATCATTGACTTCTGGTCCATTGCATCCCTATACCAGGTATACTTATGGAGATCCCCGTGCTGGAAGAAGGTGTTTGTGATGAAAAGTCCATTGTTGCAACAGAGATCCAACAAGCACATCCCATTCGCATTTAAATCGGTGTCACCATTCCTCCCACTTACGCCTTTCCACGTTTGGTCATCAGCCCCTACGTGTGCATTAAAGCCGCCCATCAGGATGACAGAATCTGCACTCCCTCTCCTGGTAAGAGCAGCATCAACTTCACCTGGAAAGAGTGGGTACTCTTGTGACTACATTCGGAACATATGCAACGAATAGAGAGAGAGACCGTTTCCCTATCTGAAACCTCAGGAGACACAGTCTTTCACCCAAGGGGATCCAATCTGCAACATAATCTGCCAGCCGGGGACTTGTATCCCCTCTCCCGCCTGGGCAGTCATGTTAGGGTCGACACCAGAGTAGAAAAGCTTCCACCTTCCTTCTAAGTCCACAGTTCTAGATCACCTGACGTTTCGTAGAGGTAATACCTATGATATCCAGTCGATACCGTTTGGCTTCCTCCAATAACTCTGATTCCTTTCCTGTCATGGAGAATACGTTCCAAGTGCCGATTGACAGCACCCGATCCCGTTATCGCTTTACCCGGGATAATTATTGTTTCATCTACAAAATGTCAAATCCACTCCTGATTATTTCTATTCCACTCATAATTCAGCTAAACCACGATACCCATAGTTATGTAACTAGAAATGCCTCAGATATCAGTTTACCATTATTTAAACATGAATACCTTCATTGTCGAGTTTCTTGTATTGATGTTAAAATATGGTCCATGTACCCGTTCATATCAGATCAGTAGTTTCCTACAAGCAATTTAGAAGAACTTTAAAATTTTTTTTATTTCTCACTCTGCACCCTTAGCTTGATGTTATTTATATTCATAATCTAATATTCCTTTTACTAACTAAAGTTAAGCTAGTGCTGTGCCCCTTTTTTAACTGTTGGAATAAGGAAAGGTTGTTTAATTATGTTTATTTTTTAAAATAATATACATTATATTTTATAGGATCTTATTCAATATACAATGAATATGCATCTTATTTATTGTATAATCTTTTACTTAAACCTAGCTATAATTACTTGCCCATTAACTAATTTACTCATCTGTAATTCATTGTTTACCTGTTTATTGGAATGGAATTCCTACGCCCATCGGGGCCAACTTGTCGGTTTCTGACCATACAGGTCCCGTTTGGCGCTTATGTACTCACCATTTAATAAATAAAATAATAAATAAATATCCCCTTTCCCTTTGAATATTTTCAATTACTACGCAGCAGTGCTTGCATGACCGGCGCGAACAGTGTGGCTGCCTGGATTTTTCACGATACAAATATTTTTGAAAATAGGCCTCGCACTACAAATACTTTAAAAATAGAACCCGCATGAGCATTTATCATCAGCTTTTTTTTAATCATCCTAAGTATTTTACTTGTTATTGATGCGCTTTCTTGGCCTTTTCATTGTAGGCTATGGCTATGATGATACCCTCCATAGACGCCATTAATTAGTTTCTCAGATGACCGCTAGGTGTCTGCCACTTTAGTGGCGCTTGCCAATACAAAAAACAAATAAGATTGACGATTGTTAGACGATAAACAACAAAGCAAAACAAAACAGCACAGAACAAAAAAAAATACAACCAGAAACCAAAAACGACAAAAAAAGCATCAAATCTTCCAGTAATCTGGGAAAGAGATGTTGCCAATATCTTCAAATTGATCACGTCAGCCTTTTATTTTGATTTATTTATTTTATTTTTTAATTAATAACTATTATTTTATTGTATTCCAGGGTTTTTGTCTCGTCCTTCTCACCTATATCCGTCTCCTGTGTTTGGAAATGAAAGAGAAAGAAGAAGTATTTGCCAGAGAAACTCTGCAAATAAAAGACAAAAAGCTATCAGGGCGTCGGAAACATCAAAACAATGGGAGCTTCTTCTAAAGCAGGAGGGTATAAGAGCTTCTACGTCAAGGGCAAGGGAAACTTTGAAGAAACTATGGGTCTAAAGTATAAGTGATATTCCCCGGTAGTGAAGATGGATATTATTTTAATCTATGGCAGGTCAACCCAACAAGAGAGTGAATATAGCCCCGGGCGACGCCGGGTTATCAGCTAGTATCTATAAGGGGTGTCCCAAATTGATGTATACATTCTTTGAAACGTTATAATTCAGCAACGAAATGAGATAGAAATATAAGGTTTGTTGTATTTAATTAAACTTAAGCCCGTACATGTTCAAAATGTCCACCTACTGCCATATCTGCGTCGTCCTCATTTAGTTCGTGGACAAGTCGCGGAATGTAAGGCTTCCATTTTTGACCTCGCAAAATTCGATGAACACTGGGTTTGGCGATACCAATTTCACGAGAGCATTGCCTCACTGATTTCTTTGGGGATGGTGCATAAACCTCCATGACGGCATCAACACTCTCGTTATCAGTGGAACTTCTCTTTCTTCCGCACCGATCTTTCAACACATCTTTCACCGTTCCTTCGGCCTCAAACGTGTCTCGGAGTTTTGGCGAATGGTGTACCAAATTTAACCTTCCAACGTCGTTGAACCTCAACAACATTCTCCAATTCCCAATAACACTTCAGTATCCACTTACGTTCATCGAATGAAAGTCTCACCGCCATTTTGGTTTATAAACAAATGAACAACAATGAAACGTGTCCTATGCTTTTTCAGCGCTGTCTGGACCATGCACAACAGACTTTATATTTCTATCTCATTTCGTTGCTGAGCTATAATGTTTCAAAGTGTGTATACATCAATCTGGGACACTGTATATACAGGGTGTCCCGTAATTCGTGGTCGTAAATTTAAAGGTATGTATATTCAATAACAAGAACAAAAAACTCCCTATGAACATAGGTCGAACAACACATCGTTTCCGAGAAATGGGGGATTGTATCATTGTATCATTGGACCGTTCATCCTTCCGTACAGGAACTGCCTATCTCCAATTCCTGCAACAGGATTTCCCTGAGTTATTAGAGAATGTGCCTCTTGCGATTCGCCAACAAATGTGGTTCATGCACGATGGTGCACCCGCTCATTATCAACTGGCTGTGCGGAATCACCCGACTGTCACCTTTCACCACCGGTGGATTGGTCAGGGTGGAACAAGTGCATGGGCTCCTCGATCTCTGGACCTGAACCCATTGGAGTTTTGCATCTCGGGCTACCTCAAAGAGCACCTGCATGCGCAACGAGTGGATACTTTGGACGCCCTGAGCCATCGCGTGGAGAGCGCCTTTGAGAATATGCGAGAGAATGCTGGTCTTTGCGAATGTTTGCGTGGCTCTTTAAGGAGAAGAGCTGTAGCATGCTGCCGTGTTCATGATGGACATTTTGAGGATTTTCTATGAGTTCAACGTACCGGAGACACTGCCAAAGGAACACCTATACGGGTTTTTGCTCTATTTGTCAATAAAGTCATTGTTTCTCGGAAACGGTGCGCTGTTCGACCTATGTTCGTAGGGAGTTTTTTGTTCCTTGCCATTGAATATGCATACCATTAAATTTACGACCACGACTTACGGGACACCCTGTATACAGGGTGCTTTAGAAAAAGATGCCGTGAGATAACTAGCGATGTTCTGCACCTTAAAATAAACACAGGTTTTCTCATACGTTTTGTCGAAATTGCATTCCTTATAGTGCGAGAGTTCATAATGAATTTTGAGCAGGTATTTTAGGCCGTTATAAATTTTGGGAACTAGTACTTACGTGCTATTCAAGTAAGGAATGGAAAGTCTGGCTGGCCGTAAGGGGTCTCGTCCCTATTGCGCATTATGCAAATGTTGCAAAAAATTACGTCCAGAAAAAATATTTTACGTCCACTGAAATTTAAATAATCTGAAATTAGACATATTAATAAACATAAAAAGTCCAATTAGTTTTAGGTGGTTTAAAAATATAGCCAGACTACCTCGAATTTGTATTTTTAAAATAGACCAAAAATATTTTAGGCCCGCTGACATTTAAATGGTGTATTTATTGAATATATTTAAAAGAATATTTGCCAGTCAAAAATAATTGTTTTAAATAATCGCCAGACGTAAAGAAAAATTTCGCGTGAGTGTGAGTGAAAAACATTTTGGGCAGGGAATGCTAGGCGATGCATCGATGTCACTTCAATATATCGATGTTGAGAATTCGATATTTTAAACCTCGAAATATTGATTATTTATATTTTTGAAAAGACATCAATCAGAAATCAGCAATTGATGAGCGCCGTCTAGTGATAGATAGGATTAGTATATTATTAATTAATTAATCGTTATAATTTGTTATAATATCGTTTTGTCAATAAATTGTGAATGGGATAAAATGCCACAGGCAAAATGTAAATTAAAGGAAATTTAACTGTAAATTATTTACAAATGTGGATTTTGAAGGAAATTATTTTCTACCAAATGTTATTAATGTATCAAACATCCCTGTTCCAAGTAAATGGATGAGATATTAGATAGAGGTTTAATATTTGCATATTTTGCCCCCCAACATAATATCGACACTATTGGTAATGTTGAAAACATAACATCTAACTTACAAATAAATGATAAAAAAAAAAAAAAAAAAAAAAAAGAATTGAGGAAAAAATGTATTAAAATTTGTATGAAAGCTAATGATAAGAAATTAAGTATTATAATGAATTAGAAAAATTAAAACAATTCTTGAGAAAATAAAATTTAATGATCTCTGAAGCAGATAAAGGGGAGATCGTAGTTATACATTCAATAGTAAATATTTAGAAGTAGCACAAAATTTTATTGATAATAATGAAATTTTTCAAGAAGATAAAAAAGATTGCTCAAATTCTTTCTTCAGGAAGTATGTAAAAAGGTGGATGATTTAAAAAAGCATAATAGAGTAAATGATGAGGAAATAATTAAGATAAAACCGAGGATTTCAAAATTAAATAAATTTTATACAATCCTGAAAGTACATAAAGAAGGTAATCCAGTAAGAGCTATTACCTGTACTTATAATTCTGCTTCATATTTTTTATGAAGATTTTTGAGTAATTTTTTAAAACAGTTCTTTGAATTTAAATATTCGATTAAAAATTCTTTGGAAATAAAAAATAAATTATCAAAATTAGTGATGAAAAAGACTTGGAAAATATTTACATTAGATATAGAAAAAATGTATGATAATGTTCCGATCGACCTTACTGAGGAGATCATTAAAGATAAATTAAGAAAGCATTTTAGTATGGAAACAATTATTTGCATTATTCAAAGCATTTACTGTGTTTTAAAAATTCTCAATTCAAAATCAATCATAAAATATATTCGCAAATTAAAGGTTTACCGATGGGTAACCCTCTGTCACCTATAATGGCGAATATTTATGTAGATAAAATAGAAACTATGATTGTCCAAACATCTGAGATTAATAATAAAATAATTTTGTGGGCTAGATATGTAGATAATATCATTGTAATAGTAGAATATATGATAATCCAAGATGTGGTCAAAGTCTTGAAAACTAATTGTCAGTTAAAGTTCAGTCAAAATTCTTGTGTTCAAAATTGTATTTATTTTCTAGATTTAAGCATTTATATAGGGGATGCCAAATTAGAGTTTTCCATTTTTGAAAAGCGCACAAGAGGAAATAATATCCCTCACTTTTTTCCCGCCTTGCCACTTAGTATTAAATTAAATACAATTATTCAAGATATTATTAGAGCTAGAAAATTGTGTTCCCCAAAATTTATTAAACAATATAAATATAATTTGAGGAAAAAGATGAAATCGAATAGATATCCAAATTATGAAATAGATTTGGTTTGTAATGAAGGTTTTAGAGAGAGAAAAATAAAAAGAAAAGAAGAAGAAGGAAAAAGATTTTCGTTGAATTTTGATCAAAATTTTTATAAATTAAAGAAGATATTTAAAAAAAGAAAAAATATTAATAGTACCAAGAATTGATAATAGAATAAAGAAAACATGTTTCCAAATAAAATCAATAGAGAAAGTAATCAAAATGAAGATAAACAAAAGGAAAATAACTTTTAAAGATTTTAAAAATAATAACGAAGACTGGTTAAATAATCATAACGTAATCTATTCGATTCCATGTAAAAATTATAAGTCGATTTATACCGGACAGAGAAAAAGATCGTTGAGAGAAAGATTAATAGAACATGATAGAGATGTTACACTAAATGATATTAAAAATCATTTAGTCCTACATTGTAGATCCAAAGAGCATTCTGTAGATTGGCAAGGCGAAGATAAAAAATCGAGAAAAAATTTACAAAAAAGACTAATTAAAGTAGTGTTTTTGATTAAGGAGGAAAAAGAATGATTTGGCTACACCAACTTACTCTCTGAGTGAGGATAGGCTAATGTTGCAGTGACGTTATTTTGACATCAGTTGTAAAATTATGTGTTGAAATTAATATTACCTAGTCTTGTTCTTCTGATGATGAGAGCCGAGATGTCCTCGAAAGCATGCTTAGGAAGACGGAAGTGAAAAAATTCACTGAACTTTTCATTTGTTTTTGGCTTACAACATGGATAGTTGGAGTGCCTCAAGTGGAACTTTGTGTCAACATTAAGTGCAGGTGTTTGGAAGTTCAAGAAGAGCAATGTAAAATTATGCATCAGGCGAAGGACTCCATCTTTACTTCGTTTGATGAAGATTCATGTGGACTTCTAATTTTGTGACCTGGTAATTATTTCATTATGAGGTAGCCAACAATCATGTAATTAATTATTTAATATGTAAATAGATACATGTAAATAGTGGATTGTAAATAAATGATAGGAGTTTTAATTGTTGAGATATTAGTAATTGAATGCTTTTTATTCTCATTTTATGTTCACTACATGTGTATAATAAATTTTTTTAATTTTTAATTGTAGTGCTGCAATGTGTCCCTAAAACGGTCTATCGAGAAGAAATTGAGCAATCAGTGAGGCAAAAAAAAAAAAGAGCACAAAGACCCATTTTCACTGAAGAGCAGAATTTACATATAACATGTGTAGGTTATAACTATCAAATTGACAATAATGACTTTTTCACATTGTAACAGGACACTTTGTGTTAGTATCGCTCTCATATGGACGGCGACGTTTTTAGTACTGGCAATACTGGCAATTATCACTGTCCTGTCACAGATGAAATTTTTTAAAAATAAAATCGGACTTTCAGTCAACCGTTGACAAGGAGACCCCTAAAGCGGCTAGTCCATTGATGAAAATGTGTGGGAAGGGAGAAAGAGAGGAACTGTTTCTTCGTGGCTCACTTCACATAAGCAAAGAACGTGCAATGTCCCTCCTCACTCTGCTTACCTATTTTCATCAATAGACTGGCTGTTTCAGGGTCTCGTTGTCAACAGTTGACTGTACAGTTTCCACTGTTGCGGTAACCGTCGTACGCTGGACTTTCGAAAAAAATCAAAAGTAAGTACAGTAACATTATTTATTGAATGCTCAGATTTATTGAAAGCTGTCTCTGACGCGAACTGTGGTGATCCGTTGTAACAAACTTGAGCTAGGAAAGAAAGCCCAGCTGTCTGTTTTCAAACCTATCTTTGTCCCTATTCTCATCTATGGTCATGGTAATGACCGAGAGAGTGCCTAAATGAGATCCTGAGATGTGTGGCAGATGTTCTCTATTAGATAGAGTGTTCAGTATCACAATAAGGCAGTCTTTAGGGGTTGAGCCGCTACTTCTCCGCATTGAGAGGACTCAGAATGGCCACATGATGGATGCCGCAAACTGTTTCTTAGACAGTCGCTCTTTTCCAAGGGGTCGGCCTGGAACAAGGTGGCTAGATTGCCATTGAGGATGTAGCGCCCCTATCCCGCTAAACATATAGTAAGGGGGGGGGGTGATAACCTTTTATTACCCAGGGGTAGGAGGACGCAAGGGTTCGGGACCGATATTTATTGAAATAGGACCACCACCAATACTGTAAATACCATAACCCTTTTATTCATTAATTATTATTGCAATATATGTACAGCAGGCAATTCTTAACTCCTATTCTGTTAACCTAGGTAGCGGTTATATGTGGGACGTCCTTCTCATGCACTAATGCCATATGCGTCAATATTATCGACATAATATCTTTAAATTTTCCACATTATCACCCTAGGTGTATAAATACTTAATCGAGACACTGTATTGTTAAATCATTACACCTGAACGCAAGGCAAACGATAACAAATCACGTGACATCATCCATCCACTGTCCCGAACAAATATTCCTATAACTCTGCGCTAGAAAGCGTCACGTCCCGCCTTTTATGCGTACAGTAAGGGGGGGAGGGACTGAAACCCCTCTTGGCGCCACTGAATGGATGAGAGGCCTTATGAATGTTATCATTTGTCAATCCAAATAGACTTACTAAACTTAACTAATGACTTAAACAATTTACTCATGTGAAACATAAGCATTACTGCATCTGATCATACGTTTTATCATTATCATTAACATGATTTACCAGTCCTCGATACATGAGTCTTATTACACCTAAACTTAATAAGACAAGAGTATACGTGCGCTTTACTGTAGCACTTTTGATTATCTTAACAAACAGTTATTCACTGTTGCTTCTCTGATGGTTCCTTGATATGACTATCATCGTTTGAAAGGGATAATTTAGAACAAGCTCACCGGATCAGTTTTCAGCCGGAACCGCAACACTCAAACACTGTGTCTCATCCTCTCTTCGGACGCACGTTGATCGGTGGAGGGTATGACGGAACTTTATTCTACTGCAACGGCGAGGACCGCTCCTACGATCGTGTTCCATTCGCTGTGGATCGTACGTAGGCCACGAGTTGACTTCGTTATACGGGCATGGAAAGAATTATATTGCACATAAAATTATTTCAACCATACTTAAAATGTTTTATCACCTAATACTTAACATTCATCTTTCTTGTATAGGTCATAATTCCTTCCTATGTGATTGGACATCATGTTCGAAACTTCTCGCGACGCTGAGCCATGAACGACAGTTTTTCGGAGCGGTAATTAATTCAAAACATCATTATTTCTTTTGTTCTAAACCAATTTGACAACCGTCGGGGTGTACGAAAGTTATGTTCAACCATTTTGCCTTGAAGCTTAGAACATTCTTTCCTCTCGCGTCGGTCTTAAAATTTTTAATTAATTAATCAAAAAAAAAAAATCTTTCTTTACAACAACCAAAAAAAAACTTAGCTTTCTTTCCACGAAAACAGCGACAACAACAATCCCTCTCCCAACAATCGTCAAACACACACACGAAAACGACGTACTAAAACAATTAATACTCATTCCCTATAACGACCCATTCTTTCAATAACAAACAATTGCATCAACAGGTAAAATGGACAGCTAAAGCCAACAACATTTACTATACGAACATCACACACGTACTACAAATAAAACAGGACGTTACAAGGACATGCGCTTGATGGCAGAAAATCTAGAGCGCTGACCCGCAACCTTAACAGATAACCAGGTTTGAAAACTAAGAAAGTAAACTTTTTTCAGTCTCGCTTTCATATTGATAGCGACTTTATTATTGGCAGTCCTGTCAATTATCACAGTCCTATTAGTATACCTGCATTAGTTGCTCTTGAAATTCAGAAAACAGCATTAGTATACTTGCATTATAATTTGCGTTTCGCTCCAAATATTTGTTTTCAAATAAAAGTTTCTAAGTAGGAAAATATTAATAAACAAAAATGTATTGGAAATTAACTGGAGAATATGTTTAGGTAATAAAAAATTAAAAATAAGTATAAAAAATGGCTTTTACAACAATTTATTTTAGTAAGGAAGATGGTGGCGCGCGGTCTTTGAGACCGCACGTCCTATACAGGGTGTATCAGGTTCGATGGTCATAAAGTACCTAGCGTGATCCTTTGCATGATTACAAAGTTAAAGTTCCTTATGCAAAATGTTCAAAACTCAAATGTTAGGGATCTAAACATCACGCGAAGTTTGCTGAAAACCTGTCGAAAACAATCTCAACAATTGCCGCCGATTTAATTGTAATCGCCCCTTTGAATTTAATAAACTGCTGGTGCGGAAAGTTCATAAATGATGTAACGACGCAATTTAAATTTTGCGTTTTCGACATTTTCGATAAGGAACTTTAAGTCTGTAATCATGCAAAGGATCACCTAGGTAGTTTATGACCATCGAACCTGATACACCCTGTATATGTGAATCTAGGAAAGAAATCGTGGATTATGACATACTGACTTCTAGAAGGGTCCAAGTTGGGAGAATACAGAAGTGGTCATTTGTTTCTTTAAAATTCATGAGAAGATATTCATAAAAATGTAGTGATGCGCTCCCTGAGACCGCGCGCAATCTTTGGAGTGTTAATGCAACCTTGTGACTAAGGCTCTTGGCCACAAGCACAGCCTGTCTCCATCCAGCTCGATCCTGCGTCAGTTCCTCGTATTCCGTGACCTGCAGTTCAGCTAGCTCCCTTCTGATATTATCTGACCAAACTACACAGACAAAAAGCGGAATCTTTGGGCATCATAAGGACAACGAAGGCAAAATTTAGGTACAAGATGCGCCTTAGGATCATAGAAATGCTCGAGGACAGTTAACACCGACTCATAGCAAATGAATTTGTTAAAAAATTAATTTGCTTGATGCTATGCACATGCTTTCTGTTGCTTGGTCAAAAGTGTCACCAACAGCCATCACCTGTTGTGGCACCGTTGTATGACGGGCCTTAATATTAGTAGTTTAATAAAAGCAATCGCCAATACTTTTATACAGTTTATTTTTCCTCTTAAAAAGCCGGACGGCTCAGGGTAAAAATTAAGCACAGTTCCACTTTTATTGTTTAACAATTTACACAGTGTTCGTAAACCGAAAATTGAACTAGCCATGTAAAAAACGTGTACTGTTTTAATATAAAAAGCATTAATAATTTTTAGTAGGCAGTTCTTTTAATAACTATAAAAAATTTTTAAAGCACAAGAAAAGTTACATTAGAAATTTAATATACTACCTATGATTAAAGATTGTCGCATTTGGTTTTATTCCACGGCACTATTTAGAGCAGGGCTGTCCAAATCGTGCCCGTCGCCCGCGTGCAACATAAAAAGCTCACGGACAAAGCTCACGGACAAAGCCGAGGAGATAGTCCAAAACTCAAGAGGGAAATGGGTATAGTTTTTCCTACGCAGTGTTGCCAGACTTTAGGGGGTGATTATTTCTTTTTTAGGCGAACTTTCCTTGACTCCATCACGAAGCAGCCAAAATAATATCCATGTTTGGATCTACCTATATCAGCGCAAGATTTTTTTCAGTGCTAAAACTTACAAAACCTCGACTCCGATCAAGCCTAGCAGACATGAATCTTAAAAATGTAATACACTTGTCCGTCAGTAAGACAATTCTATCTGAAACCGAGAAAATTATCACATTAAAACGAAGGAAATAAAATGGTAAACTGCCTCGTTTTTTTTTTATAGTGTCGAATTGATAATTAGCAACTCGGCTTTAAGGAACTGATCAACGCAATGTGCAGTAGGGGGGAAGGAAGATTACCCGCGTCCACGGGCGCTGCCCGCGGACAGAAATCTTGGACAGCCCTGGTGTAGAGCTTTGTACCGTACAGTGTTCTGGAAAAAACCAATGTGATGCTTCTTGTGAGCCAGTTACAGTATTATAAAAAAAAAAGAAATATAGAACTATTAAATAGGTTTACAAGATAACAGAACGTGTTAAATAATTTATTTCAAGAAATTACGAAATTATACAGGCTTCTTAAAAGAATGACGACGGCAATTAATTGCCTGCTTTTTGTCTGCAATACACAAGATACAAATCGGCAACTGTCCAGTTTAAGTAACAAGATTATTCTCATTTCCACAGTAATGGCAAACACCATCATACTTAGCGGAGTAATAAGGCATCTCAGTAGGATAACTGCAGGTGAGATTCAATTTCACGAATACTATATTAATGACTGAATTGTCATCAGCATCAATTTCACCGAAATTATGTTCAGTACAATGTGCTTACAAATTTTTTATAGGAAAAAAAAAATTAAAAACGGCAAAATTCCGGGTGGGCGGGGACAATAAACGTAGAATTTTATTTTGCGTGGCCTAATAATTAAATTTGTCCTCATGCTGGAATTTTTAAAGACTTTTGCCATAATCTATCATAATACTGGCCAACAAAATTAAAGATTTTCTTTGTAACCAAATGCAAGTGGGTGATTTTTGGTAGTATTTTGACGTAGAACTACGTCTATCAGGGGTGCAGCCGAGGAAAAATTCAGACGCGATTTTTCGTTCAAAAAGTGATGTACATATCTCAGTCTATATCTTTCTATCACTATATCCTACAACTATGGTCATTATCTCGTTGGAAAGAAGAAGGTTGAGCCTTGAATAATAAGCAAACATTTCACCAAATGAGCCACTGGGTCAAAAGTTACAGCAAGTTAAAGTTAAGTGAATTTTATGCTCGCCATCGTAATAACGGAGTGGCGCTGCTGCAGCATATACGTGTGCGGCGTGTATTGGAACTAATTGGAGCTAACCATGGCCTACGAGAAAAAGGCCTGTGCATTAGGTATAAAAACATGGAAACTCGAGCGTTTTAAGATAATATCATGAAATCCTGTCATCTGACGGCGAAATCAGTACATCATCATTTATATAAAATCAGCGACAGTGGACGTTGTCACAACCAATGACGTATATTAAAGATAGACTCCGAATCCTATTGTTAACAGCGGCAAAAAGTGAAGCAAATTGAGCCATGATAGTTCTGGGCAGGAGTGAGCCGTGGAGTAATTAGCTGTCTGGCTGCTTTGTTTTTGAAGATTTTGGGCCTGAGGAATAATTAATTCAAAACCATTCCTCAAAGTTAAACTGCGTACAACTGTACAAACAAACAAGAAAAAGGATTCCGAATCATTTTACACAAGAATAAATCAAAAATACGTAACTAAAATGAAAATACGTTACTGAAAGACAATCGAAACGAAATTGAAATTGAAACCATGATCGAAAAATTGTTTATAAAATATAATAAAATACTTCAAATACAAAGTAAACGAAAAGATAAACTTATCACTCCGTGATCGGCGTGTGAAAGAATTATTAATCAGTTACTCTTCTGTTTATCCATGTCTTTTGCATCATCTTCACTACTTTCGGCCATGACAGTTATGGGCATGGAGCTTCCCAATTTGCTTCAAGTTACAACAATAGGATTCGGAGTCTATCTTTAATATACGTCATTGGTCACAACACAGAAAAAAATCTAACAATGGGTTATTTCCCGATTATACAAACGGGTGGGTACGCTTCTAGTTTTCTATTAAAAATATGTTGTAAAATAATAAAATATATATTATTTTAAGCAGATTAATTATTTTAAGAAATGAACTTTGAATTTTTGTTAATTTCTTAAAACAAAACAATAAATCTGACTAAAATAATGTATATTGGTCTTAGTTGTTTGCAAATATATATGGGTCTTTAAAACAACAGTGATTTTACGACATAGAGTCGACGCGTTTCAGCCATTGGTTTCTTCAGGACTGTGTGTATAATGAATAAAGAAGCTTAGAAGAACAAAATTGAAATGAAATTGAATATAGTAACTTTTTTTTAATTTTGTTCTTTTTTTTCGCCAAAAAATACACATAAACGTATTTAGTAGTAGTTCTACGCCTTAAAAACCCGCGGCTTTGGCAATCACCAGAGCCTCTGTCAATTTTTTTCAAAAACAGTTAATTGGGTTTTAAAATGTGTGAGCGGTTCTTTTTCGCGGAAGTAATGAAAAATGAGTGGTGTCTTGGTTGTGTTGTGTTAGGTTGTTTTTGGTTTACTTTGTTTACTTCTTTGGTTTCTTGTTTCGTGTCTTTGGTTTCCTGTTTCGTGT
>JAHWFO010091038.1:0-20774 GCA_023313115.1 Rhysida immarginata
TTAATGTATATGCAATACTTAACTCTTTATCCGATCTTTTATGATCCTTTTTTTCTCGGTTTCTTTATTATTATTTTCTTTTCCTTTGCATTTTGTTGGTTCTTGCCTGTTTATTTTTCTGTAAATCCTCTTGTCCTCAGACAACCAGATATGTTTTCTTTTCGGTCCGTGTAAACGCACACCATCCCTTTGTATATTTTCTTTTTGTATAATTTATAAAAATTAGCGTTTACACCCTTTTTATTCTATTGGCCATTATATTTCAAAATTCTGTGCTTTTTTTATTTATCCTGTAGGCCATTATTTCCCCTTTAATTCTTTTGTATCCCATTGGTTCATGTATATGCATAATCTGTACCACTGTTCTGTATATAAAGACTTGCATGCCTCTTGCTGTATATATCCTTGACAAAGCCAGGAATAAATGGCGAAACTAGTTGGAACTCCTGATGTCCCTCTGTTATACTGTAAAGCCACCACCTGTTTAATCAATAGGAACAGTATTATGATCCACCCTTCTAACGATTGACAATTTTAGTGTGTCATAAGAGATGGACAGCAAAATCACCTATCATGAACACGATTGATCATGTATGATAGCAAAAGTACATAATAACGTGGTAGTGGCTATTATTTTATCATATTCTATTATTTGGTATACTATTTGCTTTTTTTTATTATTGACTATTTGAGCATGTCATAAGGGGCAGACTATTTTCCCTCATATCATGAACACACTTAAGCTGATAAGACATAAAATACATAATAAAGTTTTAGTGGCTCTAGTTTTATCATTTCAGATTTTTTGATATAATACTTGTTATATTTTATAAATGACTATTGTAGAGTGTCAAAATGGTGCAAAAAAAGGTCTCCTATCGTTAACACGATTGAGCATTTAAGAGAGAAAAAGTACATAATAAGGTTTTAGTGGGTCTTATATTATCATTTCAGATTGTTTGATATACTACTTGCTGTATTTTCTCATTGACAATTTTAGAGTGTCATAAAGGGTGGACATCAAAGTCTCCTATCATGAACACAACTGAGCATGTAAGAGAGAAAAAGGTCATAAGATTTTAGTGGCTCTTATTTTATCATTTCAGATTGTTTGATATACTACTTGCTATCTTTCATCATTGACAATTTTAATGTGTCATAAGAGATGTACAGCAAAGTCTCCTATCATGAACACGATTGAGCATGTAAGAGAGAAAAAGTACATAATAACGTGTCAGTGGCTCTTATTTTATCATTTCAGATTGTTTGATAAACTACTTGCTGTATTTTCTCATTGACAATTTTAGAGTGTCATAAAGGGTAGACAGCAAACTCTCCTATCATGAACACAACTGAGCATGTAAGAGAGAAAAAGTACATGATAAGTTCTAGTGGCTCTAATTTTATCATTTCGTATTTTTTGATATACTACTTGTCATATTTTATCAATGACTATTTTAGAGTGTCATAGTGGTGGACAGCAAGGTCTCCTATCATCAACACGATTGAGCATTGAAGAGAGAAAAAGTACATATTAAGGTTTTAGAGGCTCTTATTTTATCACTTCAGATTTTCAATATATACTTGCTATGTATTTTCATTGACAATTTTAGTGTGTCATAAGAGATGGCCAGCAAAGTCTCCTATCATGAATAGGATTGAGCATGTAAGAATAAAAAAGTACGTAATATGTTTTTAGTGGCTCGTATTCTATCATTTCTAATTGTTTGATATACTACATGCTATATTTCTTCAATGAATATTTTAGAGTGTGTTAAGCATCGGACATCAAGTTCTACTCTCATGAACATGATTGATCATGTAAGACAGAAAAATTACATAATAACGTTTTTGTGGCTCTTATCTTATCACTTCAGATTGTTTGATATACCACTTGCTATGTTTTTTCATTGACAATTTTATAATGTCATATAGTTTGGGCAATGTAGTCTCCTAACATAAACACGGTAGAGCATGTAAAGGTGAAAGAGTACATAATAGGTTTTTAGTAGCTCTAGTTTTATCATCTCAGATCGTTAGATATATTCTGCTTGCTATACTTTATCATTGACATTTTTTGGGTGGAAAGCAAACTCTTCTATCATGAACACAACTGAGCATGTAAGGGAGAAAAGTACATTTTTAGTGGCTCTTATGTTGTCATTTCAGATTGTTAGATATACAAATGCTATATTTTGTTATTGACTATTTTAGAGTGTCAAAGAGATGGACAGCAAGGTCTCCTATCATGAATACGATTGAGCACGTAAGAGGGAAAAAGCAGATAATAAGTTTTTAGTGGATCTTATTTTATCATTTCAGATTGCTTGATAAACAATCTGCTATTTTTTAATATTGACTCTTTTAGAGTGACGAAGGGATGGACAGCAAGGTCTCCTATCATGAACACGATCGAGCACGTAAAAAAGAAAAATTAGATAATAAGTTTTTAGTGGCTCTAATTTTATCATTTCAGATTGTTTGATATACTACCTGCGATATTTTATCATTGACTATTTTAGCATGTCATAAGGGGTGGACAGCAAGTTCTGTTATTCTGAACACACTTAAGCACTGTAGCGTGCCGTTATTTTTTTTTTTCAGTTAGGATTTAGTAGCCGTTCTATGAAAATTTTTGGGCCCCCACTTCAACTATTTCGAGATCTCTCTTGTTAGATTCCCTTTCCCACTTTTGTGAGTATACCTTAAACATTCCCTTCCGGCACTGTGTGTTTCGAGTTTCCCATTTTTACCGATGTTCCTGGCTCCTACCGCGTGTAGTCTATCCCAAAACTGGGTGATCACCAGTCGTCTCGGACGTGAGCCTTATGGATTAGGTGCTTAATTAGTTATTTTAACGGAGGTTACTGTGTTCCCCCTCCTTCTTTTATGTATTAAAGGGATCACTTGACGCGTTCTGTTCGCGTTGTTCTTAGGCTAATGAAACCTCGTTTAGGGAGTTATTTGTTCTGTTTAATTTTGTCCTTGCGCTAAATAAGTTTTTTCTTCCAGTGGGATTCATTTAAATGCTGACCAAGATCGCGATTCCTCATATATTGCGTCATTAATGTCGCCATTTCAGAAGTTTATCCCGTGGTAAATTTTTTTTTGCGCTTGACGGATAATTGAATTTTTTATTTCTCACTGAGGCATCTAGTTTTAGCGTCTAGTTTTGGCCTGTCTTTCATCGCGTCATTTGTTGGACTCGTCTTGTTCGTTGTCCGTTGGATCATTTTTCGTCATTGATTAATGATCTTCAGATACGCCCGTCCTTTGGATTTCTCAACTTACTATTAGATTTTTGTCATTTAACTATTTCCTTTAATTTTTGTAAAAATAAGGATTGATTTTAGAGTTTTCTTTCTTTGGTGAAAGATAAAGGATGTCTTCGCCCTCTGCTATAGATATTAGGTGTGTTATCTATCGTTAAAAGAAATATAACTATTTCATTCTTTTGGCTTGCTTTGGAAGCTAGAAAAGATTTTTTTTATAACTATTTTAAAATCTTTTTTGTTTGCCATATTTCCTTTACGGGAACTTCTTATCAATCCTATTGTTGGTTACTCATGCATTCCCGTTGTTCGCCTAGTCTTTCATTGTTCAAACGTAGTTATAATCGACCGCTCATTTTCTTAGAGCAACTAGCTATCTTCGCTTCCTAGAACTTGGATGCCGTGCCGCGTGCATGTGTTATTTAAATTGTTCTTCTGATTTTATAATTTCTTAGTAGAAAAAATTTATCTTGAGGCAGATTCAGCTACACCTTCAAGAGAGGCAACATCAGCTCCTCAGCCCTCTCTTGAGATAGGAGATGGCTTTCCTTTGGAAAACGAACTTATTACTTTCAGTCATCGCCAATTTTAACTTCAACTCATGAGCGATTGGTTCATGTCAATTTTCTATATCGGATCTCAACCGATTCTAAGCTCAGGACTATGTTGTTGCTCATAGTTTACTTCCAGGCTTTTATCCTTTAAGTGTTCATAAAGGACTAAACGTTACTTCTAGTTTGGACCATCAATCGCTTTCCCATTGACCGATTACGCTGGCGATCAAGTTCATCTAAGATAAGTTGCGCCCCATGAGCCTTTGTATTTGTATTACTCAGCAGAGTTACGAGATCGGTTTTTCGCATGTCATGGATCGTACACTTATGTTATGGTTTATCTTCTCGTGATTTGACGTTACGCCTATGCAGTTTTTTTTATAGCAATGATACGTTTGCTAAGTTTGATTTGACAGACCTTTTCTTCAATCTCTCAAAGTTTTAATTTTAACTTATGTACTTTTTTTTCTTTTTAAATCGTATTATCCGATTGTATTATTGAAATCGGTTCTTCCTAATAATTGGAAATGATACCTCTTTTATAATCTATTATTTTTAATTATTTTGTTTTCTTTTCTAGGACCTCATCCATGTTATCGTCGCCGTCTGTGCTTACCCGTCCCTTTCGTTATCTGTATGAACCTGTTTGTCCGTCCCGACCTTCAATGCTTTGTGTTACCTTGTGTTATTGTTTCCGCTGTCTGTATTATCTATATATATAAAGAAGGATGTTTGTGGGTCTGTCTGTGGGTCTGTCTGTGTGTCTGTTTTTTATACAAATCTACAGTTTTATTCCGATCTTGATAAAATTTTGCATACATGACCTTCAACGCATGAGGAAGGTCACTGTCTACCTCAGATTTCGGAAAAATAATAAATATCGATAAAAAATCGATATTCATGGTTATGGCAAAGCATTTTAATGAGAAATATCTCATGACCAACAATGCAAGGCAAAGTTTGTACAACAATAGGTATCAACAATGGTATCAACACGCAATTCACAAACGCTCTGCATGAACAAACAATCAATATCTCATGACTAACAATGAAAGGAAAAGATTGTGCAAGTGTAATTATCCCGGGCAACGCCGGGTACCTCTTCTAGTAGTGTATATTTTTTACCTCGTCTTTACGGTCCTTGCGGAGGAGGTCCAGGGTTTGTGGTTTTTATTTTATCTTTTTTTGTACCACTGTTATTAACTTATCTAATTTTTTTGTGGTTATAAATTTTATTCCACTATCTCTATTTTGTAAAAGAAAAAGACGATGAAAATTTTTTTTTTAATTTCCAGTTTTATTTTCCTTTGGCACATGCTGTTGATGGTCTTGTTTACTTTCAGTGCGGGTGCCTCTGCATAACTTTTCTGGCCTCAGTCACTCTTCATGATCTTCCAAGCTTTAATGGGTTCACCTTCTTCCAATCAACTGATACGTTCTACCCTTGCTTTTAACCGAACATTGACTGTCGCTCCTTTACGTAGATCGTCGTCCCAACGGCTTTGACTTTACAAGAGTTGGTTCACCCCGCTTCTCTTTTGAGACCATTCTGTTTTACTTTATTCTGTTCTATCCTTGTTCGCCTGTAGTAATGAAGAAATATATTTATTTGGAATTCACCTTTTCTATCTTCAGTTTTTTTTGTCTTAGCTTTGGGTTGTTTTGGATGGGGGTTTACCTATCGCAGTATTTAATTGGGGTTTATTTCATAGTGAAGTTTTTCTCCAGGGTTTCTCTCTATCTTCACCTTATTTGGGGGATCTCTTTTGTTCTTTCAAGTAAGCGTAATCTTGTTATCTCCGCGACCATCTTGGGTTCTGGTTACTGTTTTCATTTTAGTCAAGGGAAGGTTTTATTGGGTTTTTTACGCTTTATTTTTGAAGCATTAGCTGTGCATGTGGGTAAACGTTACGCCTTTACTAGCACGTTACAGCACATAAGGAGGAAATTATAAGGTTTTGGTGCCTCTTATTTTATAATTTCACATTGTTTGATATACTACTTGCTGTATTTTCTCATTGACAATTTTAGAATGTCATAAGGGGTGACAGCAAAGTCTCCTATTGTGAACACTATTGAGCTTGTAAGAGAGAAAAAGTACATAATAAGGTTTAGTAGCTCTTATTTTATCATTTCAGATTGTTTAATATACCACTTGCTTTACTTTAGCATTGACTATTTTATTGTGTCGTAAGCGGTGGACATCAAGGTCTCCTATCATCGACATGATTGAGCATGTAAGAGAGAGAAAGTACATAATAAGGTTAGAGTGGCTCATATTTTATGATTTCAGATTGTTTGATATACTACTTGCTATATTTTATCATTGACAATTTTAGAGTTTCATAAGGGGTGGACAGCAAAGTCTCCTATTATAAACACGATTGAGTATGGAAGAGAGAAAAAGTACAAAATAAGTTTTTAGTGGCTATTAATTTATCATTTCATGTTGTTAGATATACTACTTGCTATTTTTTATCATTGACAATTTTAGAGTGTCACAAGGTGTGGACAGCAAAGTCCAAGAATTAATATTACCCCCATGCTTGAATCAAGCCAAGATATTTCAATGCTTTATAAGGCAGAAACTATAGAATACACAAACATGTGCATAGGAAAACATAGTTATAATCCAATTGTGTGGCCAACACAAAATCAGACATTGAAAAATTCAATGCAAAAATAGGCAAAATGAAATAACAAAGTTATTCAGAGTTGAGACAATGGGTAACCAATGAGATTAAAATAACTCATGGATTGATTCAACCAATTACAAAAACTAAGAGAAGTAACATTCTCTTATAAAATTGAAAATTTTACATCATAAAGATATGAAAAAATTATGATAGCATTTTAGCTAAGTATAAAAAGAAAATTATTAAATGTGACTACTCAGCAATTAACCACAAACAGGATGTGAATAAAATTAATGGGACACAAGTTAACAAATTAAACGGCCCTTTAAAATTGACAAAAGATATTTTCAAATTACATATTGGCCTGGTCTGAAGAAAGAAGAGAATAAAAAATAAAAATTTAATGAATTTAGAAAGGTTAAATTATCCTAATAGAAAAATTAACTAAGTCCCACTCAGCATGATGCACTACAACAGTGTGGTGGTTACATGTTTAGAACTGGATGTAAATGGAATCCGGAGAAGAGGTTGTCTGGAAAACCAGAACAATCTGTATCAAAGTTTATGATGAAGAATGTCCATCTCAACAGACCTTAACAGGTGAGGGTGAAAAACTGAAAAAGTTGCTTACATTTCCTAATATACAATAAAGAAGCTTTTACTAGAATCCATCTCTACTAGTAATGAGGTTGAAAAGCACACACTGAAGTGGTGGAGTGGTCCAGGTGGAGACTTCACTGTTGGAACTGGAGCCGGTGGTATGGCTCCAGAGGGGCACCCTTAGATCGTGAAACAGGCAGAGTGCCCAGTCGCACATGCAATAGGAGTACGGGCAGCCTTTAAGGGCTGCACCGCCTATATAAACGCCTCAAATGGAGGCCCTTCCGCTCAGCGGTGGGTCATCGATGTTGAGGGGAAAGGTGAAGAGATAAGAAATGTTGTTCGTATCCCTTCCAATGACCTTACAGAGACGCTGAGATGACGAATAGCGTCTCTGAAACGTAGCTGGGCCAAGCCGTGGCCACTCGAACTGAAGGAAAGACCTAAGATGGGAGGCACTTCTCCTCCAGATGGCTGAGGCTGGCGAAGGCACACCAGCTAGTCGTTGCTGACGAGCCAGCCAAAGCTCCCTGTTCATGAAGGCGATGGAAGTGGCCAGGTCCAGCATATAAGCAACACCGGTGGAGTAGTCCATCAGAAATCGCACTGACTGAATGGAGAATGCAGTCAGATCAAAATGTCTTGAAAGGTGATCCCAGATGGACTGTGCGAACAGGCACTCGAAAAAGACATGGTCGATGGATTCAGGAGACCCACAAAACAGGCAACCAGCAGAACCGTCTACTTCCCACTGATGTAGACTTTGGAGAGTAAAGAATCTATGGTGCAGCAGACGCAATTGAAAATTAAACACAGTCCTCTCGAAGGCGAAGAACTTGATGGCCTTCAAGATGGCTGACAATGGATATTCGGGGTGCCAGCGTACAATGTCAGAAGATTCGAAGAGGCTGCGATGCCGCTGTGAGAGCAGGTGGAGGAAGAGTTGGAAACTCCTCCACATCAAGCACCGACCCGGAGCACAACGAATCGTACAAGATGACTTCAGCAGAGTGGCAGTCCTCCACCATCGGGGAAACATCAGGCGAAGGTGGGCGTGAAGGAACAGTTTCATGATCCACACGTGGCAGAGGAGGGGGAGTTGGCATCTCCTTCCCAGGAGTTGTAGGACGTGGCGACGATGGGGGTGTCGTCTTCGAAATCCTTGGTGAAGGAGGAGGCAATGATGGTGGGGTCGCCTTCGACATCCTCGGTGATAACGAAGGCGTCGATAGTGGGGCCAACTTTGATTTCCTGGATGAAGGAGGAGGTGACGACAACAATAGGGTCGTCTTCGATGTCCTTCGTAGAGGACGAGGCGCTGTTGCTCTACTCGGCTCAGTTGACTTGGCCGGTGAAGTCATCTTTCCTGGTTGCTGGGACGACATTCCTTGAGGCGATGGCGTTGGGGCTGCTGATAGGGCATCTGACCTCTCCTGGCACTGGTGGAACTTGTGCACGGTCTTGTGGCAGAAATCACATTTCCGAAGGAGAGGACGGTCTTTTCGAACATGAGAAGTCTATTTGCAGTACCAGCAGCACTGCCTCTGGCCCTTGTACGACACAAAGATGGTTAATCCACACATCACAAGGTTTGAAGGAATGTCTCTATGGAGCTCCATGAAGACAACGATGTCGCCCGTCATCTGAAGAGGAGAATCTGGGTGCAGGGGGTATGAAACTCTACGCACCACCCCATAGTCCGACATGTAGTCTCGGAGATATTTTTCAGCCATCAGTGGCGATGCGCCCCTGATAAGAACTGGAACGTATCTGGGTTCGGCGTAGCTCAGGTGGACGGTGGTTTGTCTAACCCTGATAAAGTCCGCATCGACAATTCGGTCTGCGACATTCTGTTGCCTGCAGAGCATCTTCGATTCTGTCGAAGAAAGCCTCTGCAGAACGGTCACAGCGGGGTGACCCGACGGGAGAACCGGAGGTATACGCGTTTTAGCATATAGCTCCTTCATGAACATGCCGACGGCGAAGGGGCTGTCGGCAATCATATCAACCATGCGATCCATGGTGGATATCAAAAAAAAAGTTTTTGTTATGAGGGAGAAAGTAGACCTCCCCCAGGGGACACCAGGGGGAGGCGAACGCACTACACACTTCCTCAAATTATGGATGACCAGGTGGAGACTTCATGCTGGCTTCCTAGCTGATGATTAGATGAGAATGAAAATTTGCAGTGTTGCCCAATTTAAACTTTTGGAGAAGCAATCCAATGGCTCATGACTAGCACATGACAACAATGCCAATGTACTCCTTGAAGCTTGAACATGTAAATTATGGAACAACAGCTGAAATAACATAATAATCACTTTTTCATACAAACATTGTTGTATGACACAAAAAAAAAATCTTCAAAACTGCTTAATTACAAAAAATATATAATTATTTGTTTTCTACAAAAAAATTTACAGTTAGAAGATTTACTGACATTAGACCTTAGCTTAGATATTAAAATCATTATGAAATCCAAGCTTACAATATTTCAAAAAAAAAACATGTGATGGCTAAAAAAATCTTATTTTTTTACAACATCACACTATCATGGACACGATTCAGCATGTAAGAGAGAAAAAGTACATAATACGGTTTTAGTAGCTTTTATTCTATCATTTTAGATAGTTTGATATACTACTTGCTATATTTTATAATTGACAATTTTAAAATTTCATACAGGGTTGACAGTGAAGTCTCCTAGCAAGAAAGCGGTTCAGCATGTAAGAGAGAAAAAGTACATACTAAGTTTTTAGTCGCTCTAATTTTATCATTTCAGATTTTTTGATATACTAGTTCCTATATTTCATCAATGACTATTTTAGAGTGTGTTAAGCGGTGGACATCAAGTTCTACTATAATGAACATGATTGATCATGTAAGACAGAAAAAGTACATAATAACGTTTTAGTGGCTTTTATTTTATCACTTCAGATTGTTTGATATACCACTTGCTATGTTTTTTCATTGACAATTTTATAATGTCATACAGGGTGGACAGTGTAGACTCCTAACATAAACACGGTTGACCATGTAAAGGAGAAAATGTAAATAATAAGATTTTAGTGGCCCAAATGTTTCATTTCAGATTGTTAGATATATTCTACTTGCTATATTTTATCATTGACAATTTTAGAGTGTCATAAGGGGTGGACAGCAAGGTCTTCTATCATGAACACGATTGAGCACGTAAGAGGGGAAAAAGCAGATAATAAGATTTTATTGGATCTTATTTTATCATTTCATATTGCTTGATAAACATCTTGCTATTTTTTATTATTGACTCTTTTAGAGTGTCAAAGGTATAGACAGCAAGGTCTCTTATCATGATCCCGATTGAGCACGTAAAAAAAAAATTAGATAATAAGTTTTTAGTGGCTCTAATTTTATCATTTCCGATTGTTTGATATACTACCTGCGATATTTTCTCATTGACAATTTTAGAATGTCATAAGGGGTGATAGCAAAGTCTCCTAATGAGCATGTAAGAGAGAGAAAAAGTACATAATAAGGTTTTAGTGGCTCTTATTTTAACATTTCAGATTGTTTAATATACTAATTGCTCTACTTTAGCATTGACTCTTTTATAGTGTCGTAAGCGGTGGACATCAAGTTCTCCTATGATCGACACGATTGAGCATGTAAGAGAGAGAAAATACATAATAAGGTTAGAGTGGCTCATATTTTATGATTTCAGATTGTTTGATATACTACTTGCTATATTCTATCATTCACAATTTTAGTGTTGAACAATGTTTTTTCATTGACAATTTTAGAATGACATACCGGATGAACAGAGTAGTCTCCTAACCTCAACACGATTGAGCATTTAAGAGAGAAAAAGTACATATTAAGGTTTTAGTAGCTCTAATTTATACATTTCAGATTGTTTGATATATTAGTTGCCATATTTTATTATTGACAATTTTAGTGAGTCATGAGGGCTGGCCAGCAAAGTCTCCTATCATGAACACGATTGAGCATGTAAGAGAGAAAAAGTACATAATAAGGATTTAGTGGCTCTAATTTTATACTTCAGATTTTTGATATACCACTTGCTATATTTTATCATTGACAATTTTAGAGTCACATAGGAGCTGGACAGCAAAGTCTCTTATAATGGACACAATTGAGCATGCAAGAGAGAAAATGTACATAATAAGGTTTTATCATCGGTGAGATAAGGGTTCATCATACTGTTTCTATCAACGAAATTGGTAGTAACTTTGCAGTATAACATAGGGACGACAGAGAATCCAACTAGTTTCGCCTTTTATTCCCGGCTTTATTAAGGATTACACAACAAGAGGCTCGCAGGCCTTATATACAGAAACAAGGTACATAGTGTGCAAAGAGATTGGAGGATGGAAAGAATGGAAATAAAAACGTGAACCAATAAAGAAAATACAGGAGAACCAATAACAGAAATTACTATATGAAATCGAGAATAGGAAAATACTAATGAAACTAATAACAGAAATTGCTAAGAAAATCAAATAAAATGATAAAAGAGGAAAGCAAACAAATCGCGGACCGAAAAGAGAGCATATCTTTTGTCAGAAGACAAGAAGATCTACAAAGGAGAATGAAAGTAGAATTATATAAATCATATTTGAAAATAAATAAATTAATTTAAATTATACAAGGTTGGAGACAGAGTTAAGTATGGCATAGACATCAAAATCCGTTTGGCAATTGAGGATGAGGCCAGGGGTAGATCTCTTGGCTTTAGATATTTCTATTGATTCAAGGGTCGCAGTCTTGAATGGGTCGTTGCATTTGTGGGGGATGGACATCACTTCATCTTTGGTTTTCAAAGTATGTCCGGAATCGGTAAGATGGTTGGCATAGTGGGAATTACCATCATAGTAGGAATTACTACCAAGACTGATCGCCCACCAGGTCGTGCTATCGCCGGACACCTCATCCGTAAAGCCTACAATGACGCCTCTTTATCCAGCCCACCCCAGGAACAACTTGCTGCCTCATCCACCCTGAAGACCAAGTTATCTGAATCTGACGCCATCATCGTCAAGGCAGACAAAGGTAACGCTTCATCATCTTATATCGATCTGTTTATAACAGTAAAGTCAACGACTTCATCTCCAACAATAATTTTACTATCCTTCCCTCCGACCCCACCACCAAGTTCCATAAAACCATTATTTCGGCCATCAATTCGTCCCCTCGCTTCAAATACCTCCGTCCTCTCATTCCCCCCAATCCTCGCCCCCCTAACCTAAATGCCCTCGTCAAGATGCACAAACCTAACATGCCTATACGCCCTGTAGTTAATTACTCCCCTGCCCCTGCCCATCTCATTGCCAAAAACCTCTCAGCATTTCTCTTTAACCTTAAACACCTTTCTAATACCTACAATGTCCGGAACTCCCTCACCCTTGCTGATTCCCTTTCCTCATTTCCTACTAACGAACACATGTCCCTTATGTCCCTTGACATCACTAACCTATATACTAATATCCCAGTCCCCATCTCTCTTAAAATCCTCAAACGCCTCCTACGTAATTCCTCTCGCTCTAGAACTGATGCCATCGACCTTTTATCCATCTTGTCTGTCATTTTGTCACAAAACTACTTTTTCTTTAACAACACGTTCTATTCTCAACCTACTGGATTGGGTATGGGCGTTCCACTTAGCAGCTTCTTATCTGAAGTCTTCCTATAAGACCTCGAACTAACCTTTGTTTCTTGAAGCGTTGGCTGTACGTGCGGGTAAACGCATTTCGCCTTTACTAGCACGTTACAGTACGTTTTTTTCCAAATAAATATTAGTTCCCGATATCTTTATCTAATTTTCACCTTTTTCTTTGATAATTCTTATAGGTAATATTTCCTTAATTTAAGTTTACAACTTCCAGTATTTCTTCGTTCCTTTATTCTACTCTTAAACTTGTTAGGTTTTGAAGTCCTTTCAAAAATGACGTCAGTAGAAAACCCAGAAACCCTGTGGATTTTAAAAACCTGGTTAGAAGAGATGCGTTTCGAGGAAGACCATAAGAAAAGGTAGGCGATATTACAAGCTGGAATTTCCCTCTTTGAGGTAACTGCGGGAGCCGATACCTATTTGTGGCGGTTGGAAAAGGAGGCAAGGATGTTAGGTATTGGATCGGATACGTTGTTCCGCATATGGCCAGCTTTGTCGGTCCCAAGGTCACAGGTCTGGATGATGGCTTTACGTGACGAATGTCTTGATTAGGAAGAGTTGCGGAAGAAATTGAAAGAACATTTGGGACGACCGGGCTGGTTAACGGAGATAGAAAATAAGTTGTATCATACGAAACAGCAGGAAAATGAACCCTTCATCTATTACTGGTGCAAACTTTATGAATACAACCAAATGTGTGAATCATGGTTGAACGGGCGACAACTTTTAGATTTGGCTAGGCAAACGCAAATCTGATTTGAAAAAGTGGATAACTCGAGAAAGATGTAGGACACTTAGTCAAGTATTGATGGAGGTTCAGCGTATAGAAGGCCAGATGAGAAAGAAGAAAAGTGGTTCACAAAATATAAATCCAATTAGGGATAGTCCTATCCACGGAAGAAATCGCAAGGAAAAAAAAACGGGTGAAAAAGACTTAATTACCGTCAAACCAATAGAGAGAGAATTAGATCGAAAATACATAAATACGTTGAATCTGACGGTCAGAGATATCGAAACTGAACCACAAAAACGGACATCGTTTATCATAGAGAATAAGCAGGAAAAGCCAACGTAAAGATAAGTGAAGGTACACACCAAACTTTGAGATATCCGGCACAATCTTTTTGGCATCTCGAATTAGGATTTTCAGAGGGAACCTATTGATTCATGGTCGATTCAGGTTCAAACGTTTCCTTGATCAGCGAAGAATGGGCAGAGGATATAGAATCAAAAATTGAATCTCAAAATCAAAAGAACATCATGGTAGCAAACGGAGAAGTGATGAGATTGTCGCGTACAATCGCTGTAAAAATAGATAAAGTGAATGGGGTAAGGAGCGGTGATTGGGCCTGACCTTTTGGGTCGCTCCCAACCTTCCCTGTTCAGGGTTATTAGGACTAGACAGTTTAAGAGCATTAAATGCAGGGCTAGAAATTAATATACCCTTACCATTGATCCCGGTTAACTTAGAAAAAAATCATGAGACGGATGTTAAAAGGAGTATTAATGCCTTAGTTGAAAAGGCACACAAAATTATGACAGGAATAACAGAAAACTTCCCCGGGTACGAACACGTAATCGACACCGGTGATCACGCTCCAGTAAAAATCCGACCTTACCAACAACCTCACGCAAAAATACATATATTGAGGCAAACGGTCCTCGAAATGGAAAAGTTGGGAGTTATTAGGCGTGTAGAAACTTCATGGTCATTACTATACTTTTTAATAGAAAAGAAAGGGGGTCATGAATATCGGTTCGTTTTAGATGCTCGACCACTCAACCGTCTTACCAAAGCCATGGTTTATTACCCTTTACCTATCGAACAGATCATACGTAAGCTGCGTCACGCACGCATTTTTTTCGTACTGGACCTCAAAGCGGCTTAATGGCAAATCCCTCTTGAACGAACATCCCAAGAAAAAACTTTCTTTATGGTGCCCGGATTAGGTACTTATTGTTTCATCATGGTTCCTATCGGCATCAAGAATAGCGCACAGGTATTCCAATCCATCATTGACCGTGTGCTTGACGCAATGGTTGATCCCTGGAGTTTTCACTATATGGATGACATTATAGTGGGAACTCCAGATTTAGAGTCTCATTCACGCATTCTCGATATCGTATTTAAACGGTTAGCTTCACAGAATTTAAAGGTAAATTTTACGAAATCCTGCTTTGCGGTAGAAGAAGTAGAGTTTTTGGGGAATCGAGTTGATCATAGAGGGTTACGACCTGCCCAAAAAAACATTCTACCTATGTTGTCGTTCCCTACGCCTAAGAACCCCAAGCAGGTTAAACGATTTATTGGCATGGTTCAATTTTATAAAAGTTTTATTCCCGAATTGAGCCGGATAAATCAAACTCTTGCGTGTTGACTCACAAGAATCAACCTTGGCTATGGGATGAAAAATGCCAACAAGCTTTTGAAGAAATCAAAAAGACTCACAAACCCACCTAGTAAAGCAAAATGCATTTACCCGCACGTACAGCCAACGCTTCAAGAAACAAAGCGTCTAAGACCAAAAACCTTTCCCTTGGCTAAAAGAAAAACAGTAACCAGAACCCAGGGTAACTGCGGAAAAATGAACAACACTTACTTGAAGGAGCAAAAGAGATCCCCCAAGTAAGGTGAAGTTAGAGAGAAACCTAGGAGAAAAACTACACTGCGAAATAACCCCCAAATAAATACTTGAATGGCTAACCCCTACTCAATACAACCCCAAAGCTAAGAATAAAAAATTGAAAGTAGAAAAAGCGAATTCCAAATAAATATTTTCCTCTATTACATTAGACGAACCAGGATAAAACAGAATAAAGAAAAAGTGAAAAATGGTCTCAGAAGGGAAGCAGGGTGAACAAACTCTTGCAATAGTCAAAGGAGCTGGCGCGATGAGCCAAGCGAGGGAGTAACACTCAAAGACCGATCAAAGGCGAGCGTAGATCGGACTAGTCGAGTGGAAGAAGGCGATTCGCACAAGGCTTGGAGGATCTTGAAGAGTGGTAGAAGTCCGGAAAAGTCATGAAGAGACGCCCACACAGTAAACAAGCGAGACCATTAAAAGAAAGCATCAAAGGAAAATACAAACTGGAAATAAAAAAAAATATTTTCGTCTTCTTTTTTTTTAAAAAACATAAAAAATTAGAAATAGTGAAGAAAAATTTACAATTCCAAAAAAAAATAAATAAAAGAGGTACAAGAAAGCTTACAAGGAATTAAAACAATAAACCCTGGACCTCCTTCGCACGGATCCTAAGAATGAGATACAAAATATACACTAGAATAGAGACAACAGAAACAATAAGAGGTGGTGACAGAAAAATGAAGGTCGAGACGGACAAACAGGTTCTTACGGATAACGAAGAGCGGGAGAAGGACAGACAATGGCGACAACATTGACAAGGTCCTGGAAAGAGAAAACAAAATAATTCAAAAGAAAATTGTTAAAACAAAAGTATCATTTCCAATTATCAGGAAGAACCGATTATAATAATACAATCAGGAAAACGATAAAAAAAAAGTGAAACAATGACTCTAAGAGATTGTAGAGAGAGTCTGTCAAATCCAACAAAGCAAAAGTGTCATTGCTACAATAAAAAATTTGCGTGACATTTCCCATTCACAAAGTCGTTTGAAGAGAAGATAAATCGAGACGTAAGTGGACTATCCATAACGAGAGAAGGACCGCTCCCGAAACATCTGGGAAAGAGCACAAATTCGAAGATCGATGAGGCGAAAACTTATCTTAGAAGGACTTGTTCGCAACTGGAACCGGTCGACGATAAGTCAGTAGACGATCTCACGGAGAAGTAGCACTTAGTTCGCCTCGAACACGCAAAAGGTAAGAGCTTGGAAGTAAGCTAAGATAAACATCACGGTCCTGAGATGCGATCGGTCAAGATCCGATATAGAAATCCAACACTAACTATCCATTCATGAGTTAAAGTAAAGGTTGATGACGTCTAAAACTAATACGTCCGTTTTCCAAGGAAAAGGCATCTCCTATCCCGAGACAATGCTGAGGAGCTGATTTTACCTCTCTTAAAGGTCTTGCTGATTCTGCCTTTGAACAATGAAAGACTAGGCGAACAACGGGTACGCACGCGCAACTAACAATAGCATTAATAAGAAACCACCGTAAATGAATTGTAGAGAGAAAAATATTTTAAAATAATAAAAAAATCTTTTTTAGCTCATAAAGCAAATTAATAGGAATTGAATAATTATATTTCTTTTAACGTTAAATAATATATCTAATATCTATGGCGAAAGGCGTAAACTTCCGTCTATCCTTTGTCAAAATGAGAAAACCCTAAAATCAATCTTCCTTAAAAAATTAAAGAAAATTGTTAAGCAGCAAAAAAAATCTAATTGTAGACTGGAAAATCAAAGAAAAGAACGTATCTAAAGTTTATTAATGAACAACGGAAAAAGTTTCATCAGATAACGAACAAGATGAGTAAAACAAATGACGCAATGAAGAACGGGCCAAAACAAGATGCTTAAAATAATTGACTCAGCGAGAAATTAAATATTCAATTGTCCATCAAGCGCAAAAAAATATTCACCAAGGAATAAGCCACCGATGACACGAAATAGCGACATTAATGATTCAACACACGAGGAATCGCGATCTCAGTCAACAACTAAATAAATCCCACTGGTAAAAAAAAATTATTTAGCGCGAGGACAAAATCAAACAGAACAAATAACTCCCCAAATGAGATATCATTAACCCAAGAACAACATAAAAACATTTGAGCAAGTAAGAAGGAAAAAGTACATAATAAGGTTTTAGTGGCTCTAATTTTATCATTTCAGATTGCTTGATATATTCTACTTGCTAGATTTTATCATTGACAATTTTAGTGTGTTATAAAAGGTGCAAAGCAAAGTCTCATATCATGACCACTGTTGAGCAGGTAAGCGAATAAAAGTACATCATAAGGATTTAGTGGCTCTTATTTTTTCATTTTCTATTGTTTGATATACTACTTGCTATGTTTTCTCATTGATTATTTTATAATGCCATACAGGGTGGACAGAGTAGTCTCCTAACATGAACACGGTTGAGCATATAGGAGAGAAAAAGTACGTAATAAGGTCTTAGTTGCTCTTATTTTATCTTTTCAGATTGTTATATTTTATTATGGATTATTTTAGAGTGTCAAAGGGATAGAAAGCAAGGTCTCCTATAATGAACAGGATTGAGCATGTAAGAGAAAAAAGTAGATAATAAGTTTTTAGTGGCTCTAAATTTATCATTTCAGGTTGTTTGATATACTATTTGATATATTTTGTTATTGACTATATTAGAGTGTCAAAGGGATGGACAGCAAGGTCTCCCATCATGTACATGATTAAGCACATAAGACAGAAAAATTAGATAATAAGTTTTAATGGATCTAATTTTATCATTTCAGATGGTGTGATATACTACTTGCTATATTTTATTATTGACTATTTTAGAGTGTCAAAGAGATGGACTGCAAAGTTTCCTATCATGAACTCGATTGATGACGTAATAGATAAAATGTAGATAATAAGTTTTTTGTTGTACTAAATTTATTATTTCATATTGTTTGATATACTACTTGCGATATTTTACTATTGACTATTTTAGAGTGTCAAAGAGATGGACAGCAAATTCTCCTATCATGAACACGATTGAGCTTTAAAAAGTGCCTACTAAGGTTTTAGTGGCTCTTATATTATCATATCAGATTGTTTGATATACAGGGTGGTCATAAATTATTAAGCACATTTTGATAGTGAATATTTTATTAACCAAGAAATGTACACACTTCCTGTGAACATCATTGAAAAGTACAACTCAAACAGTTTTTTCCGTAATATTCCGAAGTTACATCACTTCCACGTGTGCTCCTGCAGTGACTCGCAGAATATCAATTCGATATTCGATTTCACGCCATGTATTCCGCAGCATTTAGGGTGTCAGTGTTGCAATGACGGCCACAATCCTTTCCTTCAATTCATCAAGATCACGCACTTTGCTGGAGTACACGCGGTCCTTTATGGAATCCTTTCCAGGAGCAGGTTGTCCATATTCCAAGCGGAATTGCCGTTGAACTGCTATCACGGATTTTTGCTCATGAAACCAAAGAACGCACATTGCTTTCTGCTGCACGGTCGCCATTTTCGCGTTTTGTGTTCCTACGCCAAACAGTGCTGCCGCCTGGTGGTGATAGTGACACCTGACAAACTGTTTGATTTGTACTTTTCAATGATGTTCACAAGAAGTGTGTACATTTTTTGGTTAATAAAATATTCACTGTCAAAATGTGCTTAATAATTTATGACCACCCTGTACTACTTGCTATATTTTATTATTGACTAATTGAGCATGCCATACGGGGTGGACAGCAAAGTGTCTTTATCATAAACACACTTAAGCACATATAAGAAGAAAATTACATAATAAGAGGGCGTTGTTGTAGCGCAGTGGTAATTTGCAGGCGTCCTATTTTGCACGTACGGGTTCGAATCCTGCCTTCGAAAATGTTTCTCTTTTATCTTCCTAAATTCATCTAAATATGTATGGAAGTCAGTAATCCGTTTTAGTGGTTCTAATTTAAACATTTCAGATTGTTTGATATACTACTTGTTATATTTTATCAATGACTATTTTAGAGTATATTAAGCAGTGAACATAAAGTTCTCCTATCATGAATACAATTGATCATGTAAGACAGAAAAAGTACATAATAACGTTTTAGTAGCTTATAAATTATCATTTCAGATTGTTTGATATATTACTTGCTATATTTTATTATTGACTATTTTAAAGTGTCAAAGAGATGGACAGCAAGGTCTCCTATCATGAACACGATTCAGCACCTAAGAGGTAAAAAGCAGATAATAAGTTTTTAGTGGCTCTAATTTTATCATTTCAGATTGTTTGATATACTACTTGCTATATTTTATTAAACTAAAAGAAAATAGGGTCTAAAAATGATACGGTAGTGTAAGTTTATTGTGCCTTACGCGCTTCGGCATTACGCCATCATCGGAGGCTATACATCTACAAGAAGTTAAACTGGCCATGCCAGGTATTTATACAGGATGTGTGGGATACAGAAACAAATAGGAAATATTGGTATAATATTTGAATAGTCATTGGATGGATATAAACAGGTATTGAATTTGATAGGAAGATTGTAGGAATACGCGGACCTAATGGAGAGCTATGTGGGTAGCATCCGGTTTTTGTTTCTTGTTCGCGCCTCGGCCTTGATGAGTACTTGTATTAGGTCATCTCTTTCAAAGAACGTCTGGTTGTTGAGTAGTGTTGATGGTTGTGTTTGTCGTCTTTTCGTGATTTCTACCTCTTCACGTAGTAGGATCTTGGCTTTGTTATTGCTTGTCCAAATGACAGACATGCATTCCTCTATTCCTAACAATCTATGTTTGTTTCTGAGGAGATGTGTGGCGTATGCGGATGCGTTATCGCCGTTAGTCCATGACCGTCTATGCTCCTTGAATCTAATGTGAAAAGATCTGCTTGTACATCCTATGTAGATAGCGTCTCAATCAGGGCATGATAGCTGATATACGCCCGCTTGTTTGTAAATATCATTGTCGGTGTTATTCTTCTTCGGATTGAGGAGTAGTTGGTTGTTATGCTTAGTTTTGAATGCGATCCCGAGGCCTTCTTCTCTGAATATTTTGGCGAGTTTATACGTCCCGGGACCGAAATAGCTTAGCGTTACGTAGTCAGTCTCTTGTTTAGGGCGGTTGGGTGGCTGTTTTAAGGAACGTTTGGTATTATTGAGAACTGTGGTTGTTACCTTGTCTGGGAAATCGTTGAGGTGGGCTAGTTGATATGTAGTGGCAATCTCATATCTCCTGGCTTCATTGGTGATGGGGTAAGTGAGTGCTCTTCTGAAATTGTAAGCTAATGCTGCTGTTTTATGTTGCATGGGGTGGTTGGAGACATATGAGATAATATTTGCTGCGGTGGACGGTTTTCTGAATATTGCAAATTCGAATTTTTGTGTGCGGGCGTTTCTACGAATGTTGACG
>JAHWFO010091038.1:58459-68832 GCA_023313115.1 Rhysida immarginata
TTTTAGTGGATCTGATTTTATCATTTCAGATTGTTTGATATAGTACTAGCTATATTTTATTAAAAATTATTTTATAGTGTCAAAAGGATTGACAGCAAGGTCTCCTATCATTAACATGATTAGGCACGTAAGAGAGAAAAAGTAGATAATAAGTTTTTAGTGGCTCTTATTTTATCATTTCAGATTGTTTGATATAGTACTTGCTATATTTTATTATTAATTATTTTATAGTTTCAAAGGGATAGACAGCAAAGTCTCCTTTCATGAACACGCATGGGCATGAAAGAGAGAAAATTACATACTAAGGTTTTAGTGGTTCTTATTTTAACCATTCAGATTGTTTGATATACGACTTGCTATATTTTATCGTTGTTAGTTTTAGAATGTCATAAGCAGTGGACATCAAGTTATCCTATTATGAACACGATTGAGCACGTAAAAAAGAAAAAGCAGATAATAAGTTTTTAGTGGATCTGATTTTATTATTTCAGATTGTTTGATAAAGTACTTGCTATATTTTATTATTATCTATTTTATAGTGTCAAAAGGATTGACAGCAAAGTCTCCTATCAGAACACACATGGGCATGAAAGAGAGAAAAAGTACATAAAAATTTTTAGTGGCTCTTATTTTAACATTTCAGGTTGTTTGATATACGACTTGCTATATTTTATCATTGTTAGTTTTAGAGAATCATAAGCGGTGGACATCAAGTTATCCTATCATCAACACGAATGAGCATGTAGGAGTTAAAAAGTACATAATAAGATTTTAGTGGCTCTTATTCTGACATTTCAGATTGTTTGATATACTATTTGCTATGTTTTATTATTGACTGTAATATTGCGTCAAAGGGATGGACAGCAAGGCCTCCCATCATGAACATGATTCAGCACGTAAGAGAAAAAAAGTAGATAGTAAGTTTTTAGTGGCTCTTATTTTATCATTTCAGATTGTTTGATATACTATTTGCTATGTTTTATTATGGACTGTAATATTGCGTCAAAGGGATGGACAGCAAGGTCTCCCATCATGAACATGATTCAGCACGTAAGAGAGAAAAAGTACATAATAAGATTTAGTGGCTCTTATTTTATCATTTCAGATTGTTTGTTATAGTACTTGCTATACTTTATTATTAATTATTTTATAGTGTCAAAAGGATGGACAGCAAGGTCTCCTATCATGACACGACTGAGCACGTAAGAGAGAAAAAGTACATACTAAGCTTTCAGTGGCTGTTATCTTAACATTTCAAATTGTTTGATATACTACATGCTATATTTTTTATTGATTATTTTATAGTGTCAAAAGGATAGACAGCAAAGTCTCCTATTATGAACACACATGGGCATGAAAGAGAGAAAAAGTACATACAAGGGTTTTAGTGGCTATTATTTTAACATTTCAGATTGTTTGATATACGACTTGCTATATTTTATCATTTCAGGTTTCTAGACAGTAACTCCCTGGAAAAGACTGGGTGAGTGACATCCCAAGAGAATGGTACAGCGCAACCACACTAAAGCTACCGAAGGCAATGACGCATAGCTCTTAAGCAGGTTTGACAATTAAAAAGCAGCGGCGTGCAATGAACCTCATGAATCTGTTTCCAAAAGTGGCAGATAGTTGGTGATAAAAATAGCACAGCAAGTGTCTGCATCTGCTGCTGCAATCTGAGTGGTTGCGGATTATGACGTCAACATTGGTTGTCTGCCACTGATCGTCTGCTTGCTATGTTCATTCTAGAGGGTGATTGTAATTAAAGTTTAAGTTTCAAAACGCTATTAAAAAAACTACTTAGTAGAATGACGTCCAACTGGAGCAGTAATTTAAGAATGACATTAAAGAAGACTGTACAGCCATGCTGTCACTAACGCCCATAGTCACCAACAGTGGCGTAACCCGTTCTTAAAAAGTTTAACTTTGTTTAAACTTGATTGGTATCGAGCATTGCAAAAGTTCTGTTACACTCTTTACATTCCCCAAAAAATGAACAGCTCATGATTTGGATAATTCCATTTCCACAAAAGGATCAAATAATATGTTGGAAATTACGTGTTAACCTCTGAGTGATCCTAATGTCCACGACAAAAGCGATGGAAACGAAACTAGTAGAGATCGCTGCTCTCCTGCGCCCGGGCCACACGAAGTCCGAGATTGCCAAGCTCCTCAATATCAGCCGGATGACCATCTACAGAGTTGCGGACAGGCTCAAGAATGGGAGAGACCTTAAAGATTAACCTCGTTCAGGTAGACCTCGAGTCGTCAACCATATGGCTGTGAGAAAAGCCTTCGAACAAGACCCGACGCTCAAAATGACTGGGCTCGCAAAGAAAAAGAAAATTTCGGTGTCCACACTGTCCACAGCGATCAAAGAAGAAGGTGGGAAGAGCGTGAGGTCTCTGTGACGGATCGGATACGGGAACAACGTCGGAAGCGCTGTCATCGTCTTCTCAACGACTTGAAGATTCGTGGCGAGCGAATTGTCATTTTCTCTGACGAAAAGACCTTCACGGTCGATCCTGTCATCAACAAGCAAAACGACTGTATGGTAAGCTTCGACCAGGACATCTCCAAGGTCTGCTACGTGTCTACAACCAAGCACACGGCCTCTGTGATTATGCTCGGAATCGTTGCGTCGAATGGCGAGAAAATGCCACCCATGCGGTTTGCAAGTGGATACCGGCTAACGGCGGCTGATTACAAGGACATCCTGGCCACAAACGTCCTTTCTTGGGTGAAGAAATGCGGACTACATCTTTTAACAGGACGGTGCCCCTGCCCACACGGCCAAGACTCTGCAAAACATGACCTTCTCGTCGAAGAGCTTTTGGCCTCCGCAGTCACCAGACCTCAATCCACTCTTTTACAGCGTGTAGGCGCATGTCGAGGGGAAGGCCTGCAAGGTCCGTCACAGCAACGTCGACGAGCTGAAAACATCTGTCAACCGTGTGTGGAAAAGAATGAGGAAGGACTACATTCGCAAAGTTTGGCATCGTCTGGAGCGGGTTCTTGATGCAGATGATGGCTACATTGATTAAATGACTACTTACAATGTCATTCTACATGATGGCACAATAAAAACTTGTCTGACTGCATCGTCAACATCGTCGTGTCATTTCTTTGAGGGTCGTCACGAACTTTTGCAAAGCCCAGTATACACCAACATTTCAAGGCAGCGATTTGGCCATAAACTTCAATGATAAATCTTCTACGCCTGCATTCAGCTTGTTTTAATCTCAGATTAAAGCGTGTCATATTTAAGTCGCTGAGTTTAGGTTGCCCACTACGGCCGTTTAAGTTCATCTGGAAGACTTTTGTTTCAAGTTAAGCACTGAAACGTCACATTACATTCCAAGCAAGGCCATAGCGACTGAACAACAACGCTCTCGCCGACATCCTTCACCGGTTTCAACAACAATTCAACCCATTTAGGAGAGTTTCGGTGAAAATCATGAAAGTTTGGCAGAAAGTGTGCACGAAAGTGTAAATCCACGCAATTGGGCGACTTTATGGATTTCATGTCGCCGAAATGTGTGGATTTCCTGAAAAAGTGCTTTCGTGCGATAACCAGTAGCGCTTTCAAAATCAGCCTCATCTACAACCTTAGCGTCATTGAACTTCAGACAGCTACAGAATTTTGGATAAATACACTGAAACTAATTGTAAACAAATGAAAATTACTTTATTGAGTGCACAGAGCTTTAGTTCAACTGTGATATAGCATTTCACTTAATGTTCCGTTTTCAACACGTTGCAATGAACTTCGTACACCGTACCGTTTATTGCACATTACCACTGAGTGCAGTCACCTTTCCGACGAATGACGCTCCGAAGTTGTTGAGGCGTGCTGGACACTAACGTCTGCATTGTGTCTACTAGAATTTTGTCCCACGCTTCAGAAATACACGCCCGCAACTGCTGCAGTTTTCAAGGCACCCGCTGTCTGATTTTTCGCTTTGAAATGCGCATACATTTTCAACGGGTGACAGATCCGGGCTGCAGGTAGGCCAGTCAAGCAACCTGAAACGCTGCTGTTGTAGCCAAGCCTTGGTGTTCCGAGCAGCATGATGTTTCGCGTTGTCCTGCTGAAAGATGCTTGGTCTTCTATTGAACAACTTTTGGCGGGGTGGACGCAGATGCTGTTGAAGAATGTTTATATAGGCAGCAGAGTTAATAGTGCCCTCGCAAAAGTGAAGCGATCCTGTCCCGCTTGCACTCGTGCAGCCCCACACCATCAGCGATGCAGGCGTCTGAACTTTCCTCTGGTAACAGCCGGGATGAATACTTTCGTGCTTGGTCCTTAGCACCTTGTGTTCAGAGAGGGGAAGCAAAATAATATAATATTTAAGGGGCGATACTTTAAAGGAAACCCCAAAACATAAGAATGAACGTGGCTCATTAAAGACTTTTATTTTGTTTAAAAAAATGCAATATTTATTTATAAAATAATAAAATATTTACAAAGAAGTTCTATACAGTATGGTTTAATTGAGGAAAAGGCAATGCGATCCCAATTACAAAAGAAAAAATATTTCTCAAAATACAATACGGAATACAAGGAATACTTGAATGTACATTAGAAACAGCAAAACACTGTAACAAGAAATATTAATCGCTACATGAGTGAGTTAACTTTAAATATAAAAAAAAGAATTGAGACAGACCAATTCCTTATAAAGAATAAGGAAAAGTAATTTCAAATTCCCATTAAATGTCTAAAAAAAGACTGAGAAATGATATCAATTATTAATGGCGAATAAAAAAATTAAAATGTATAGCATGGCGTCCCTTATGCGCGTTATTGTTGAAATAGCATTAAGAGAAATTTCACTATTACCTTATGGGGTAACCCGAGAAACAATGCTTCTCGATAAAGAATCATGGCTGCCGCGAGAAAGTGAGAAATTCAAAAAGAAACTAAACATCGAACGGCAGGGTAGGAGTAATTCGGAGAGCATTGAAATGAAAATAATAAATGGAAGTTAAACGCCATGCTGCAGGCAAGGAATGACGTGGAGGACCAAGAGGAGCTGTTGGAACTGGAGCCGATGTTATGGCTCCAGAGGAGCACCCTTAGTTCTTAAAGCAGGCAGGGTGCCAAGGCGCGCATGCTGTAGGAGTACGGGCAGCCCTCAAGGGCTGCACCTCCTATTCAAACGCCTCAAGAAGAGGCCCATCCGCCCACTGGTGGGTCATCGATGTCGAGGGGAAAGGTAAAGAGGTACGAGATGGTATTCGTATCCCCTTCGATGACCTTACAGAGATTCTGAGATGATGAATAGCGTCTCCGGAACGTAGCTGGGCCAAGCCGATGCCATTCTAGTTGAAGGAAGGACCTGAGATGGATGGCGCCCTTCCTCCAGATAGCCGAGGCTGGCTGATGAACACCAGCAGATCGCGCTGATGGACCAGCCAAAGCTCTCTATTCATAAAGGCGATGGAAGTGGCTAGGTCCAGCATGTACGCAGAACCGGTGGAACAGTCCATCAGAAATCGCACTGACTGGTAGGTAAAGTCAGTCAGAAGATAGTGATGAGAAAGGTGATCCCAAATGGACTGAGCAAACGGGCACTCGTAGAAAACATGAGGAAGCGTCTCAAGCAACCCACAAAATTGGCAACCAGCAGATCTGACCACTCCCTATCGATGTAGACATTGGAGAGAGTAGAACCCATGGTGTAGCAAGTGCCATTGAAAGTTGAAGACCGCCTTCTCAAAGGCGAGAGACTTCACGGACTTCAAGATGGCTGACCATGGAAGGGTGCCACTATACGTTGTCAGAAGTCGCACCCTGGTCAGACTGCTGGAAGAACCAAGATAGACGAAGGTTTCCCCAGTCCTGCGGGTCAAGCTGTCGAAGGCCAGATAGGAAAGATGACAAATGTCGCCAGACTAGATGGTAAAAGTCCGGCGAACGTGAAATGATCGTCACTGGCAGCAGGGACGGAAGAGGTAGCCTGTTCACTTTCAAGAAGAAGCGCAGATGCAGAAAGAAGAAGTTGGCCCAGATAAGGGGAGGAAGGAGGAAGGCACGAATCAAGGCAGCCATTCTGGCCGCGATGAGGTATCGTCGAATGTTTGGCAAGCCCAATCCCCCCCCCTCCGCATCGAAGGGGATAAACAGCAGCTCCGAACGGATGGGATGACGGGCTGCTGAATAACCCCACACACAGTCAACTATCGCACTATGCACCTTCTTTAAATGAGACGGAGAAGGCAAAGCAAACAGGCACTTAGACGTCAAGATCGGTATGACGTGCGACTGGACGAACCTTGCCTTGGCAAATATCGAGGTGGTGAAACGAAAGTTCTTGCCAAGGCGAGCGATGCATTTATCAATTACCAGCTGCCAGTGACGAGAGTAAAAGAAGAAAAAGATATCCCAGCACTGTAATTTGCTCACACCATGTTATTGGGAAGGATCGAAGATAGTCCACTGTCCACTTCCCAATAGCAATGCCTATAGACTTGACGATATTAATGGAACTTCTCGTCGAAGTGCTAAAGAGATCAAAGGATTCTATAAAGATGCCCAGGGAATACGGATCAGATGCAAATAGCACTACATCATCCGCATAAGCCAGCGTACGGATGTTGATGGAAGCAGCTGGCAAATCATACCCCCGGACCTGTGTGTGGCGAATAAGATATTGTAAAAGTGGCTCCAAATAGAATATATATAACAGGGGAGAGATGGGACACCCCTGTCTGACGCCTTTGGACAGTTCGAAGAAAGGCGAATTAGAGCCATTAATCGTCACGCATGATCATAGCAAATTTCTGAAGATGATGAGGGTATCGTATCTAGTACAGAGAATAGATTATCGCGGCACCTACTCCTACGAGGGAGTTTTGTGCCATCCCAGTAAATAACGACTGCTACGAGATGACAGTAGCAGCCAGGACCGACGGCTTAACGTGCCCTCCGAAGCACGGGGGGGATTCATTATGGAAGAGCTGCTGGGGATAAACGAACCAGAGGCTGTCACCAACTGCTGGAAAACCAGCTATGGTCAATCGGTAAATGGGTCAGACTAAAGTCCCCGAACAGCCGTGCCCGAAATAGCTGCCCTGCCAGTAGTGGCCCTCAAGCCCTGGCCGTCACCCAACCAGCAGCTGGCCGCGCCTGAAGTTGCTGAACTCCATCGATTGGCAAGCCAACCGACGAGACAACCAGGCCACGGCCACCCCCTAGATGAAGATGGTGAAACACTCGGAAAAGAATAATGTGATTCACCTTGTCGAAGGCCTTTTCCTGGTCAAGACTTAGCACGGCAAGACTCTGACGGCGCACACACGCTTCCTCCATAACACACTTGATGGTAATGAGGTTGTCGGACATCCTGCGAGATAGAATGGAGCAGGATTGTCCCGGATCGAAGAACTCATCGGCGAAGCATTTGAGCCGTTGTTGGAGCGCACCACTGAAGACCTTATAGTCTGTGTTAAGTAGAGTAATAGGCCTCCACTGGGTGACAAGTTCAGGATCCGGTACCTTGGGGAGCAAGATGATTCTCCCCGCGGTAAAGTCCGACGTAATGGAGGAAGGGTCCTTAAGAATGGAATTAAACACTTGCACCAGGAAAGGCCCAAGAAGTTTCCAAGTCGCATTGAAGAACGAGTACGGGCTGCCGTCTAATCCAGAGCTGGACTGATGACGGCCATCCATCGACAAAAACTTCTTGACTTCATCTTCGGAAAAGGGACAGGTAATTGACAGGTCAGCGTCAGCAGTGAAAGGTCTAAGTGCCTCAATCCACTTCATCGTGGCGTCGGATGGAAAGACTGGGTGGCCAAAAAATGATGAAAAATGAGAGTGGAAAGCAGCCAAGATGTCAGTCTGTTTCCACTGTCTCATTCCCCACCACCAAACGATGACATCTCTTCTTACTGGCGCGATGCCTCTCCTCTGCGAACGCAGCTGACGACATATTCCGGAAGTCAGACGCCCAGGACAGTTTGGCTCCGAGAGCTGCGCCAGGGGCCCTGCGGATCATTAGAGCGTTGATCTCGCTCTTCACCTGGCGGATGTCATCAGCATATGCCCCCTTCGGGATGGAACAGCGAAGGAGGCGCAGAATTTCTTGCAGCATGAGCAGATGGCGCCGATTGCGTCTAGCGGCGTCCAACCCAATCTTTCTGAAAAAACGACGGAACTTTGATTTAAAGGAAAGCCAGGAAGCTAGTGACGGAGGCAGATGTCTTTCCACAAACCGAACGAACATTCCCTTGTATTTATCGTTGTCAAGCAGAGAAACGTTCAGAAACCAATTATTCGAAGCAGAGTCTGCAGAGGAGGCAGGGAATGGAGGGTTCAATACCACTTGATGGCACTGTGGTCAGAAAAGGAGCATGGAATGACCTCCATGGAACCAGGGGCACCAGCGAAAATGCCATCTACTAGTAAAAGGTCCAACCTTGAAGACACAGAGGGCCCTTGGTGAAAGGTAGACCCACTTTGGTTGGAATTGGAAGAAGACGTCCACAGATCGAAAAGTACATTCCGCTGGCACAACTGGTAGACACATCCAGATGAAAAGATGTTGTTCCCCTCCGGAAGGCAATGGAAGTCCCCAGCAACCACCGCAGGCAAGGACGAGCACAGGTAAAACTCCAGGTCTTCAAAGAATGTCCGTTTCTCTGCTGATAAACACGGGGCGTACACATTAAGCAATCGGAATTTGAGACCAGATACCAGGAGGTCCAAAGAAATTACCCTGCACTCACAGTCAAAGACTCAGTTCGACACCACAATGCAGGGGTTAAAGATGATGGAGGCAACCCCCAGTCCATGTGGCGAAGATGTGTTGATGAAGAACTGCGCAGATGGATATTGACTGCGAAGGCCAGGGAGGTTAGCAAGCTGTTGCGAAGCAGCAAGCTTCACCTCTTGAAGAAGAAGAATATCTGGCCTGTACAGGGCGACGAATGATGACAAAACTGATTGCTTGAAAGACGAACCAAGGGAACGAACGTTTAGGGAAAAGACCTTCACTGACGGGGGCTGACCTGTATCTGAAGGAGACTCGAGCTTCACCGACGAGGGAGGAGGCTCAGAAGTCTTCCGTCTAGGGGAATGAGCACGTCCCGAAGAGGAAGAGGGGCTGCGATGATGATGGTCTACGCAGCTGTCTCTTTCAGATGAAGAGGACACAGGAATCCCATCCCTCTTGCTACGATGACGTTAGGCCTTTTTCTTGCGAGGGCTCTTAGGCGTCGCAAGAAGATCCTGCTGAGCTGGCGCTGATGGCTTTGAGGTCCCAGAAGAAGAAGAAATTTTTCCAGGTGTAGGCGCACAGACGATTCGCAAAGGCTGCGATGCCGATGAAAGTGCAGGTGGAGGAAGAGATGGAAATTCCTCTGCAACAAACAGACTCGGAACACAACGAATCGTCTAAAATGACTTCTGCAGAGTGACAGACCTCCGCCATCGGGGAAACAGCAGGCGAAGGTGGACGAGAAACAGTCTCTTAAACCAAACGAGGCCGAAGAGTGGGAGGCGGCATCTCCTTCCCTGGAGTCGTAGGAAGAGGCGATGATGGTGGAGCCGTCTTCGGTTTCTTTGGTGAAAAAGGAGCCGACGATGGTGGGGCCGCCTTCGACACCCTCGGTGAAAGAGGAGATGAAAACGGTGGGGCTGCCTTCGCTTTCCTTGGTGAAGGAGGAGCCGACGATGGCGGGGCCGCTTTCGAAATCCTCGGAGTAGGGCGAGGCATAGTCACTCTGCTAGGCTCAGTTGACTTGGCCGATGAAGTCATCGGTGCTGGCTGCTGGGACGACATCCCACGAGGCGGTGGCGTTGGGGCTGCTGGTGGTGCACCTGTCCTCTCCGGGCACTGATGGCATTTGCCCACAATTTTCTTACAGAAGTCACTCTTCTTCAGGAGAGGACAATCTTTCCGGACGTGGGAGAACTTCTTGCAGTAACAGCAGCACTGCCTCTGGCCCTTGTAGAACACGAAGACTTGTTCTCCGTGCAACATAAGGGAGTCAGGAATGTCTTTCAGAAGGCGCATGTCCAACAAAATGTCTCCATTTTTCTGCAGGACATGTAGTCCTTCAGGTAGGGTTCTGCCATCAGCGGCGAGGCACCCCGTACATGGACGGTGAGATGACCGGGGTCGGCATGAAACAAGTGGATAGTAGTCTGGCCAACTTTGACGTGGTCGGATTCTACTATCCGCTCAGCAACATTTCAGTTCCTGCAAAGCATCCTCCACTCAGCGGGAAAATCCGACGGAAGAACAGGGGGTAAGCCTGTATGGGCATACAACCCCTTCATAAATGCGCCGGCGGTAAATGGACCGTCAGCGATCATCATCACTATGCGTTCCATGGTGATGATGGAAAAAAGTCAATGTTTTGGT
>JAHWFO010091038.1:71954-84297 GCA_023313115.1 Rhysida immarginata
AGCATACGCGATCTCTGTTGCAACTAACAACACCTTGCAGCAGCGATGTTTATTTTACAACAATGGCAACAACACAAAAAAAACAAAAGTGCCATTTAAAAACAAATATTAACATTTTCAAAATATTTTCCCCAACACACAATTAACTCATAAAAATTTCACCATATACTGAAAGGCACTATTTGGACATAATAATAAAATAAAAAAAGAATTGATCCTCCGCCGAGCCGTATGCGCCAAACTGACCTGGAATGTCACAAACAAAAACATTAATTTTGTATTAATATTTTTGTATTAAAAACAGCATTTTTGTGTTAAAAAAGCCCCAATTAGCATAAATTTCTTGTCAAGTTTATGATGAAGTTATTAGTGTAATTGAGTTGAAATTGTTTTTCTGGTTTTTATTTGATGTGTAGTACATTCTGAATTAGAATTATTGAATTCAGTTTATCCATTCAGGTGGGGGAAAAAATGAATATATCTCACCTATTTTTCGTCACGTTATCTTGCTTAATACATATTTCAAACTCAAACCAAAAAAGTATTAATTTTCACATAACAATGATTCTCGTAGATTATGTTCCTTGATTATGTATGAAAAAACTGAAAAAATGTTTTTTCCTAATATGGTAATTCTTTAAAAAAATATTAGGCCAAAACTGATGGTGATAATGTGAAAATAAGAAAGCTGAGAAAATCAGGTGTAAAGTTGAAATATCAATTTATTTTTGTTTTCATCAATTTTTAAAAACCACCAGCTACATAGTCTTTATCTTCGATTTTCACTGATATCATATCCACAATTAATAAAACACTGAGGACAGGGAAATTGATTGATAAATGTCGCAAACAGTTCAAAGTCAATAAATCTGTATCCACTGATATTAGCTTCAAAATTCAACTCACTCTTGCAAAAATTGGTGTGAATACCTGATGCGCCTAGCTTCCAGAAAAGAGTATTTTTTTCAGTAGCGTTTTCATCTGTATCGGCGGCACTTCTTCGTAAGATAAACTAAAGGTGATGTTTGGAACTGAAATTGATCACAAGGTAACAAAGATGACTGAATTACAGGAGAAAGACGCTAATGGAGGCAGCCACATTGCTAGTTCACGCACGTTTTGTAAACTGCTTTCTGATTGGCTGATACCAGACATAGCTATAACAAGCAATACTATCAACAGTTAATAAAATTACTTTTTTCATTGATTTTGAAAATTTGAAATAAAGTTATAAAGCTCCCTTTTCTTGATCTAGCACAGTATAATTTTTTTAAAACGGATAATTAGAACTCAAGTTATAGCAATTTTAATTTTATGCATATATAATGGGCTCTTAAACAGAAATACCGACGCATATAATTAATTAATATCTCAATTTCTAGTTAACGTTCATTTATAAAAATTTCAGAATGGATATACAAAAACCTGAAAATGCTAAAAACGAATAAAAATTTTTTTTTCAATTTTTCGTCAACATTCTCATTTTTCCAGTGGGATGCTATCCTTAACAACATGCCAAATCGTTGCTGTGTTCCTGCGTGTCATTCTAATTTTGACACAGAAGTACAATATCATTCAGTATTTCGATTTTCAAGAGCTCCCAATGCTCGGATATTGTGGATTAAAACCATCCTAAGAAAAGACTGGAATCCAGGACCACAGGCAGTAGTTTGTGAAAAACACTTTTTACCAGAAGACATCATTCAGTACGATGAATTGCCTGATGGAGCAGGAAATATTCTGAAAATTCCAAGCAAAAATCTAAAGTTAAAACCTGACGTTGTCCCAAGTATTTTTCCTGGATGCCCTAGCTATATCACACAAGCTCCTGTTGAAAGAGAAATTAGGGATGATAAGCTGAAAGTAGACGAAATTAAGTACTCTGATTTCGTTGAAAATGACGTAATACTATTCTTTTTTCGTTGAAAATGACGTAATTTTTGTATAGCATGCTCATTCGAAAGTGCAAGATTCTAATATAATTTTTCATCTAAATGATAAATAAGCATTTTTTTCTATTTATGATTTTGAAAATGTTCCCCTAATAAAAAAAAAAAAACATTAACATCAACAGTAACATGGACACAAGTTTTTATTGCCAAAGGGAATTAACATCCTACAGCATGCTTTATTCATATATGTACAAATTATCACCTAACTTTCTGGAAGGAATTTCACAATACTCTGATTTTTCTCAAAATTTTGACATGAAGCAGCTATCGTACCTACAGCAAGCGATTATTTTTTTTAAACTTCAGAATACAAAAATCTCTTCCTGAAAGCGAGGAGGACTTTGATAAACTGATGTTTTTACAAGAACAGTTGAAGCTATGTGGTTAAAAAAATGGGAAAAAGGTATAGCTCAGAATTGACTGCTTTCTCGTATTCTATATATGATAAGTTTTCTTCATGTTATATGTTCATTTATGAAAGCAATTTAATTAATCTGCTTTCAATTAGCTTGCTAAGAAAATTGATTGATATGCTAAATGTAAACGAACCATTAAATAAAACAGCGTCCCAGTATTTACGCAGTAAATGCACTGCATTAAATGATTACGAGAAACTTGTGAATTTGCAGATTGATGAACTACACGTAAAATCAAAACTTATTTATGCAGATAAGTGCTTGAAAGGTTCAGCATAAAACAAAGTGAACACTGAAGCTAAATGTATGCAAGCTTTTATGATTTGTTCTATGTATTCAAAATATAAAGCATTGTTTCCAGTCGCTAACATGAATGCTCTTGACCTGCATGGATTAATTTGCCAAGCATTATCCTTGTTACATGAGGCAGGGTTTTCAGTTTTATCCATAATTTCTGATAATAATAAAGTCAACAGAGTCATGTTTCAGATGTTGTTAAATACCCTCTAACTGTAGATTTGTTTTTATTATTTGACAGTGTTCATTTGATTAAGACAATTCGTAATAATTCGAATAATCAAATGGACTTTTAAAAAGCATTTCTCTGTACTGACTTTAATGATTTGTCCAAGATAATGCGTGTGAAATTTTCTTATTTGAGAGATATTTATAATATAAGGAAAATAAGTGATGTATAACAGTTAATAAGAGATGAGTAAAAAAGACAACACAAAATAACATAGGTAATAAATAATACGAGGCCTTTCGGTCATTTTATTTACAAAGATCTTCTTCAGGTTAAAAATTTTTTGAAAGCGTAACTGATTTCTTCTTTCAGTAAAGATTAAAAATATAAGTTTAAATAGATGCATTGTTGAGAGGTATTATTACATTGATTGTTTACATTTTTAGTTTGAAATTTTCAATTGTTATAATCAAAGACTTTTTGTACAAAGTTATTTTTAATTGATTAAAGGTATACTTACAATTTTTTTTATTACAATATTTCCGATTTTTTATTTAATTTATATGATTGATGGGCTAGACAATTTTTTGATTTGGTAATAAAGTAACTTTCTTTAATGAATCTTTTTTGCCAATGTTCTTCAGTTCCTAATATTTTTGTATTTTCCCAATCAAGTTCATGTTTATTGTTTCTTTTATGTAGATATAATTGATTATTTTCATTACATTTTTTTATTTCATTCTTGTGTTCATCAATTCTTTTTTTCATAATTCTTTTTCTTTGACCGATATAATGATCATTACATTCTTTACAAGGAATTTTATAGATAACATTATTTTTTATATGTTTAAATAGTTATATATTAAATAGTTAAATATATTAAATATATTATATAGTTATATACATAAATGTTATATAGTTATAATTTTGATATAATTTAATGACTTGGTTATTTTTCTGTTGTATGCAGTTTTTCCAGTAAAAATTCCAAAAAGTTTTTTCAATAAAATTAGTAGGGTAGTTATTTTTAATTAGCATATTTTCTAATTTTAGTAATTGGGGTGTGATGTTTTTCGTGGAGCAAACTCTATGAATTCTTTGTAAAAAATTATTAATTACATTATTTTATAATGTAGAGGTTAAAATGATTTAAAGTTAATCATGATATTTCCTCTCGTGGGTTTAATATAAATATCAAAAGAAAATTTTGAGTTATTTCCAATTTCAATTTCTAAATCTAGATATTGCATTTTATTATCTTCCATGGTGTTTTTAGTGAATTTGAATTCAGAAACTAGACTAAATATTCTATAATTGGATTTATTTCGTAGTTTTTTATTAATATGAAGGTATCATCCATGTAGCGTTTCCATAAAATTATTTTTTTGTTTAAGTCTGAGTGTAATAGTAATTTTTCAATGGTATCCGTATAAATGTTAGCTAAAAAATCTAGATAGACAACTTCCATTGGTAAATCTTTTATCTTCTATATATATAAAGAAAGATGTTTGTGGGTCTGTGGGTCTGTTTGTCTGTATGTTTTTTAAACAAATCTACAGTTTTATTCCTATCTTGATAAAATTTCGCATACATGACCTTTAAAGCATGAGGAAGGTCACTGTCTACCTCAGATTTCGGAAAAATAATAAATATCGATAAAAAATCGATATTCATGGTTATGGCAAGGCATATTAATGAGAAATATCTCATGACCAACAATGCAAGGCAAAGTTGGTACAACAATAGGTATCAACAATGGTATCAGCACGCAATTCACAAACACACTGTATGAACCAACAATATATATCTCATGACTAACAATGAAAGGAAAAGTTTGTGCAAGTGTGATTATCCCGGGCAACGCCGGGTACCTCTTCTAGTTTGTGTATATAAGTTATTGTTAAATTTCATTTGGTTTTCATATAAGACTAGTTGAAGAGCTGATAATAATAAATTTATATTTTTGACTTTATAATTTATACTTTGCAATTTTTCTTTAATAATTTTTTTAAATTCTTTCACTGGTACAAAGTCATACATTGATTTTATATCTAGAGTATAGATTTTCCAATTTTTAATTATTGTTAGTTTTTCTAATTCATTTTTAATTTCTAATGAATTTTTTATTTGTGTGGTTATTCAAAAATAGGAGATAATTTAATTGGTAAAAATTTAGAAAGACCATAAGTAGCTGAGTTTCGGGAAGGTGTCATTGGTCTTATTGGAAAATCAGGTTTGTGTATTTTTGGAAGTCCATAGAAGATATTTGGTTGTGAGATGGTTGGGTAGTATTTTTTATATTCATCTTCATTAGGTAATTTATTTTTTCTTAGATCTTGTAATATTTTTATAACTTTATTCGAAATAATTTCTGAGTTATCTTTTTATTTTGTTGTTGCTGAAACATATTAGCGTCTTTAATAAATTTTTCTACTTTTTCAGTATATATAGATTTATCCATAATAGAGATTTTATGATATAAAGTTCTTCATTTTCTATATATTTTTTAATTTAATATAAGGTTACCATAATTTTTGTTTTTTTAATTTTCTTATTTTTTAGAAAAGAAGTAATTAGTTCACATCTTAATTGTTCTTTTTTTGAGGAGTTCATACTTTGTAAAAAGATTTTTGAACCTGCAATGTAATTCGCTGGGTTTATATAGTTTTTTATACAGAATTTTAATCCTAAGTTTAAAATATTTAAAAAATCATCATTAAAGGATTTTTTACTTAAATTAATAATATCGGGGAATTCTTTTTTAGGTCTTTGGTGTGGTGCTAATAGTCCTACCTTCTTAAACTGATTTTCTTGATGTTTTCTTCTTGTAAAAAAGTTCTTATTTTGAAGGTCCAGGAGGAAGTAAAAATTGGAAAATCAATAAACTAACAATCAATAAAAATTGGAAAATCTATACTCTAGACACAAAATCAATGTTTGACTTTGTTCCAGTTAAAGAAATTAAAAAAATTATTAAAGAAAAAATATATAGTGTAAATTATAAAATCAAAGATATAAATTTTTTATTATCAGCTCTTCAACTTGTCTTATCTGAAAACCAAATGAAATTGAACAATAACTTATATTCACAAATAAAAGGTTTACCAATGGGAAGTTGTCTATCTGGATTTTTAGCTAACATTTATATGGATACCATTGAAAAATTACTATTACACTCAGACTTAAACAAAAAAATAATTTTATGGAAACGCTACATGGATGATATCTTCATAATAATAAAAAACGACGAAATAAACACAATTATAGAATATTTAGAAAAAGTTTCTGAATTCAAATTCACTAAAAACACCATGGAAGATAATAAAATACAATATCTAAATTTGGAAATTGTAATTGAAAATAACTCAAAATTTTCTTTTGATATTTATATTAAACACACGAGAGGAAATATCATGATTAACTTTAAATCATTTCAACCTATACATTATAAAATTAATGTAATTAATAATTTTTTACAAACAATTCATAGAGTTTGCTCCACGAAAAACATCACACCCCAATTTCTAAAAATAAGAAAAATGTTAATTAAAAATAACTACGCTACTAATTTTATTGAAAAAACTTTTTGGAATTTATACTGGAAAAACTGCATACAACAGAAAAATAAACAAGTAATTAAACTAAATCAAAATTATAACTATATAACATTTAATTATCACCCAAAATTAAATAAATCCCTTAGAAGAATAATAAAAAGAGAACAAAAAGATAATATAAAAATTGCTTTCAAAAATAAAAGAACAATAGGAAACTTTTTACTAAACAGAAAATTGGAACAAAATAATAATACACATATAAAAAACAAGAATGATATTACCGCCAAAGCGGATAAAGGGAGCACATTTTATTGTTATAGCATCGTACATGGATATAGAGAATTAACCAATATTTTAAAACACTTGAGAGTAAATAAATAAATATGAAAATTAAATTGTAAATTACTATGTAAATAGCCTAACGTATAGAGAGAATTTAAAAGAATAAACTTGAAGAATGAAAGGTAAATGGAGAGTGAAGGTATTCCTCATACACTTAAAAAAATATAAGTTCCTTAATTAGTAAAAATTCTCACAAAATGTTAAATGAAGGGAGCCTCAATTGCTGAAGCGTTATGTGTAAGCATCTATTAGATTTTCATATTAAGTTACTAAAGTCTTATTGAAGCTAACGATTAACTACTATTAAATTAATTAGTAATGAGTTTTAGATACCATTAAGCCTAACAGTACTATACTTTTGATTCAAATAAGCAATGGATAACAAAAGATATAATAACGCGTTAGGAGTTGGTTGATATATTACACGCCATATCTTAGCATTAAAAGTTCTATAAATTCTGTATTTTACTATTAGGGCACGTGCTACAAAACCAATTGCCACTATCATTATTTACTCGTTATATTCACTCATGGCACGTTCTTACGAGTTGTTTGATATATTACATGCCATATGTTAAAATTCAAAGTTCCAATGGTGCCATATGGTATCATATGGCACCTTTAAGGCACGTGCTACTAAGCCACTACAATTGTCATTATTTACACGTGATATTCACTCATAGCACATTGCAACGAGTTGTTTAATATATTACAAGCCATATCTTAGCATTGAAAGTTCCAATAGTACCATATGGTATCATAGAGCACCATTAGGGCACGCGCTGCTAAACCAATAACCATTATCATTATTTGCACGTGATTTTCACTCATAGCAAGTTATTACCAGTTGTTTGATATATTATATGCCATATCTTAGCATTAAAATTTCCAATGGTGCCATATGGAATATGGTACCATTAGGGCACGTGCTATTAAACCAATAACCACCATCATTAATTTCTCGTGATATTCACTCATGGCACATTGTTATGAGTCGTTTGATATATTACATACCATACATTAGCATTGAAAGTTCCAAGGGTACCATATGGTTTCATAGGGCACCATTAGGGCACGTGCTAGTAAACCAATAACCATTATCATTATTTTCTCATGACATTCACTCATTACATGTTGTTACGACAGGTTTGATATATTACATGCCATGTTTTAGAATTGACAGTTCCAATGGTACCATATCATGCCATAGGGCACCATTAGGGCACGTGCTACTAAACTGTTAACCATTATCATTATTTTCTCGTGATAGTCACTCATGGTACGTTGTTACGAGTCGTTTGATATATTACATGTCATATCTTAGCATTGAAATTTCCAATGTACCATATGGTACCATAGGGCACCATTAGGGCACGTGCTAGTAAACCAATAACCATTATTATTTTCTCGTGATATTCACTCAAGGCACCTTGTTACGAGTCGTTTGATATATTACTTGCCATATCTTGGCATTGAAAGTTCCAATGGTACCATATGGTTTCCTAGGGCACTATTAGGACACGTGCTACTAAACCAAAATCAATTATTATTATTTTCTCGTGATATTCACTCGTTACATGTTGTTACGAGTAGTTTGATATATTACATGCCATATCTTAGCATTGAAATTTCCAATGTACCATATGGTTTCATAGGGCATCATTAAGGCACGTGCTAGTAAACCAATAACTATTATTTTCTCGTGATATTCACTGATGGCACCTTGTTACGAGTCGTTTGATATATTACATGCCATATCTTAGCATTGAAAGTTCCAAGGTTACCATATGGTATCATAGGGCACCATTAGGGCACGTGCTACTAAACCAATAACTATGATCATTATTTACACGTGATATTCACTCATGGCACGTTATTACGAGTGGTTTGATATTACATGCCATATCTTTGCATTGACAGTTCCAATGGTACCACTTGGTACCATTAAAACACGTACTACTAAACAATTCAGACATCACTATATACCGTTATATTCATTCATGAGACATCCTTGCACGTACACGTGCCATTAGACCGATACTTGCTATCACTAGTTACTCTTTTATATTCGTTCATGATATCTTGTGACAATTTGTTTGATATATTACATGGCATATCTTGTTATAGGAAATGTTTAAGAGGGTATCATAATGGTGCCATTAAAGCACGTGCTATTAGAGCACGGACTTATTCCTGCTATCTCACGTTCGTACTTCTCCGTACTCTGTCCCATTTTAATGGATTGGTGAAAGCAGACTGTGAAAAAGTTAATTCGTTTTCAAGTTATCGTAATAAATGCTAAGCTCCCTAGGAATAAAAAAATTCTCTTGATTTAGGGACTGAACTGCCCTTTTAATAATCGTCAAACACGTGCATCCTGCACGCACACTATCTCATTAACGTTTTGAGCACGCGCAGAACCGAACCCATGTTCTCAACACGCGTTTTACCAAATGTGAGGATAATTCGTTTCTTCCAGCAATTCAAGACACGATTGAATGAATTGTGAGATTGCAATACATGCAATTCAATACATGCAACGCAATGAATTGTGGGATTGTCTACAGACGGACGAACGGACGGACAGCTGGACAAACCGATCACATAAGCACATTTTTATATATAGAAAATGTGCTAATAATGTTATCTATAAAATTCCTTGTAAAGAATGTAATGATCATTATATCGGTCAAACAAATATAAAAAGAAGAATTGATGAACACAAGAATGAAATAAAAATATGTAATGAAAATAATCAATTATATCTACATAAAAAAAATAAAAAACATAAAATTGATTGGGTAAATACAAAAATTTTAGGAACTGAAGAACATTGGCAAACAAGATTAATTAAAGAAAGTTACTATATTACCAAATCAAAAAACTGTCTAGCCCATCAATCATATAAATTAGATAAAAAATGGGAAACATTGTAATAAACAAAAAATTGTAAATATACCTTTAATCAATTAAAAATAACTTTGTACAAAATGTCTTTGATTATAACAATTTAAAATTTTAAACTAAATATGTAAACAATCAATTGATGTAATAATACCTCTCAACAAAGTATCTATTTAAACATATATATTCTTAATCTTTACTGAAAGAAGAAATCAGTTACACTTTAAAAAATTTTTAACCTGAAGAAGATCTTTGAAAATAAATGACCGAAAGGTCTCGTATTATTTATAACTATGTTATTTTGTGATGTCGTTTTTTACTCATCTCTTATTAAGATATTTATAATCTTTAAAAGCATCCGTTATAAAACTTGCCCATAAGCTTACTTATAAAGCTCTCTTGGAAAGACAAAATGTTAGTTTGGTGTTGAAAACATTTCAGGACAAAACATTATGCTATGCAAAAACTTGAAGAAAGAAGTACGATAAGTAAGTGATAATATACTTGTTTTTTCATATTAACAGTCAACAGATAGTGGGATATCATGAATATCGATTACTTGAGTAAAGGAATACACTCCAAAAAAGGCAATTGCAAACTTATTTCTTCCGTAGATGATATCAGGATAACCTTCCTTGACAATTTTGCAAAATGGTTGCAGCACTGGCAGAATTTGAAACAGAAAAATCGTTGTGGTTGCATGACAAAAGATGTCTTCTATGTCTTATTTCATACAAACAAAACAATTTTTGTTGTTATTAAGAAAACTTATACAAACTGGAGGAAAATATGTTTTTACAGCAAAATTTCAGACTGATAATTTGGAGAAATATTTTGGTCAGTATCGCCAAATGTCTGGAAATAACTATAATATTTTCATTCATCAAGTTTTACAGTCTGAACGAAAGTTAAAACTAACTGGCATTTTGAAGCTAAATTCTACTATATGTGGGAAGTTTTCTATTAGAATAATAGGGGAATTTGCTGATGAAACTCGGCAAGTAAATCTTAACATTAAATTATTTGAACAATTAAAAAATATACTGAGGCATATCATTCAATGAAACTGAGGCATTAAATTGTATTGCATCATACTGTGTTCACTGTATTCTTACGTTACAGTTGAGTTGTATGAAATGCAAAATAATGTATTCAACTGATTTGACCATAAATGTGGAACATGATGAATCTAATCAAATTTATTTAGATACGTTAAACAGAGAGGGTAGAAGAAACCCTCTTCACTTATTCTACATTTATTCACAAAATTTTACTTCATTTTTAATTATATCCAAAAAAATTTGAAACGTTGTTTTTACAGTTTATCACAACATGCTCTTTTTATTAAATTGTGCTTGTATTATATCAATGAATAAGAACATTGTGCTCTTTTTATTAAATTGTGCTTGTATTATATCAATGAAAATGTAATGAGTGTCAATTTAAACAAAATTTATAAACTTTCCAGCATATTTGGAAACATCTGTTTAGAAAATTATTGTAAAAAGAGACACTCTATTACAGATGTTTCACTTTCATCCGAGGCCAACGTGAAAGATGAAAAAGAAAACTTGGCCTCGGTTTCATCCAAGAAAGATGAAAGAAAAGTTAAAAAGTTGAGACATTTGTAAAAGTTTTTAAATTTATCGTTATATGTAGAGCATTTGAAAACTTAATAAAGTTGTAAAAAAATGCTCATAATTTTGGCAAAGATTTCAATTTTATCATAAACTTAAAGCCACAAAATTTAACTAAATAATATGTAAAGAAGTATGAAATATTTAAATAACCGTTATAATTTATCAGCTTTTTTTTTGAGTTTTTTAGGTTGAAAAATTTATGCATAACACATAAAAGTAATTTAAAAAAATAGTTTTAATACTCAAAGAAAAACTACCTATAACAATTTCAATCACGTACAAAATTACTTTGATAACTTTCAAACATCAGTTTTTTTAACTGTTATTTAGAGCTAATTAAAGTTCCCAATCAACTGAAATACATTTATTTACAAAATAAAAATTTTTAACTTGTACCAATATATAAATTAATATGTTTCCTTTTTATCAAAAGTTTTATAAAACATTTTTTTCTTATCAAAATAAAAATTTTTAATTATTGAAAATAAAATTGTAATAATATTATAAACATCTGATAATTAATAAAATTTATAACATTAAAAATCCATGACGAAAACTTGTTTAGAAAAAATAGCCTCAAGTTCAGATACCCCCCCTATCATTTATAAATTTCATACTTTTTCCTGACGAAATTAGAAACTGAACTTGGAATTACAAGCGTATAAAACATATTTCAAAAGCATGTTTAAATACCTGACATTCTATTGGGATAAGTTCAAAATTTATCTTCTATGTATATAAAGAAGGATGTTTGTGGGTCTGTGGGTCTGTTTGTCTATATGTTTTTTATACAAATCTACAGTTTTATTCCGATCTTGATAAAATTTCGCATACATGACCTTCAAAGCATGAGGAAGGTCACTGTCTACCTTAGATTTCGGAAAAATAATAAATATCGATAAAAAATCGATATTCATGGTTATGGCAAGGCATATTAATGAGAAATATCTCATGACCAACAATGCAAGGCAAAGTTTGTACAACAATAGGTATCAACAATGGTATCAGCACGCAAGTCACAAACACACTGCATGAACCAACAATATATATCTCATGACCAACAATG
>JAHWFO010091038.1:84697-103282 GCA_023313115.1 Rhysida immarginata
TACTTAGTACTTAACAATTTCTTGAAAATCTTTAAAAATGATCAGTAACTGGAGATAATGGAGAGTTAGCAGACTATTGAGAAAGAGTGGAAAGACGACAGAGGAAGCACTCCTTTAGCTCCGTGATGTATTGAGCAAATGGGAAGCAAGTAAATAGAAGAATCGGCGACCGCTAGACTGCACAAAGTGATGAATGGCCAAGTTTTGCTTCAACACATCGAGAGAAGAGTAGAAATTTCAACAACACTAAGTATACATCTGAGGTAAGATTACGTGAGTAAGAAATTATTTAGTCTAGCAGTGGCATCCTTGGAGAGGTCCAGCCATTGTGAGCCTTTAAAGAGAGATTTTTCGAATTTTCATTAAGAATTTTTACTGTCTTAATTCTAAGCATTTTCATGTGTTTATTTTTAAGATATTGCAAAATTTAATTTAATTTTATGAGATTGTTCTGTTTACATCCAAGTGTAATTATCCCGGGCAACGCCGGGTACCTTTGCAAGGTCAAAAATAATATAGGGGACTACGTTTCTCACTATACAATTCCATGTATAAATGGCCTATGCATTGCTAAATTCGGAAAAGGCTTGTGAATTAAGTGAAGATACGTGATCGTCTTTCTTGATGGTCAATATCATTCAGAACTGGTTCAAGGGTATGTGATTAAGTGGTACAATTATGGTCCATTGGAAACTTAGAATGCTAAGATATGGCATGTATTATATCAAACAGCTTGAAATAACATGTCATGATTAAATATTAACGTAAAATTAACGATAGTGGAAAGAGGTTCAATGGTATGTGGTTTCATGGAACCATATGGTACAGAGGACACTTTCAAAGCTCGGATTTAGCATGTAATATTTAAAAAACTTCGAATGATGTGTAATACTTGAATATCACGTAAAATGAATGATAGTCGAAATTGGTTCAAAGGTACCTGCTTTTCGTGGACCTATTATGGTTCATTGGAACTTTCAATGTAATTTTTTCAACGACTTAAAATGATGTGCCATGAATGAATATAATATATAATTAATAACAAATCAGGCAACCGAAATGCCCAGGACCGATAGGAGTTTAAAGCATTCGAGAACGAAAAAGAAAGCATTTTATTTCTGAAGAAATCTTTCTTTGTTAAGAATTACAGGAAGTTACTGAGAGTGCCTTTGATTGCTAAGCAAGGCGAACTTCTAAGGGAAATTAGGTTCAAACGGAATAAACTTAACTGAAACGTTAAATGGAGAAAATAGCAACTCTCTATAGATTATAACATATACGAATCCTTTAATTTGTAAACATTCCTATTTCATGAAATAAGCGTTAATTGTTGAAGCGTTCTGTGTAAGGGACAATTCTTTCTTCATAAACTATTGCCAACGCTTTTCTACGTAAGCATGTACGATTAAAGGAATGATTAGCTACAAGCTGTCGTTAAAATTTACCTAACAAAAATTAAATATTGATAATATAAAGCGTAAGTACTTACATGCCAGATCATAGCATTGAAAGTTTCAAATGGCTTCATAATGGTATCATTCAAACACGAATCATGGTACCAATTTCGATTATCATTAATCTTACGTTGTATTGTTTCATGGCACATCATTCCAAGTCGTTTGATATATTACATGACATATTTTAGAATTGACAGTTCCAATGAACCATAATTGTTCCACGAAACCAAGTGCCTTTGAACCAATTTCGACTATCATTAATTTTACGTTATATTCATTCATGGTACATCATTCCAAGTCATTTGATATATTACATGCCATATTTTAGCATTGGCAGTTCCAATGAACCATAATGGTTCCACGCAACCAAGTGCCTTTGAACCAATTTCGACTATCATTAATTTTACGTTATATTCATTCATGGCACATCCATTGCAAATCATTTGATATATTACTTGCCATATTTTAGCATTGAAAGTTCCAATGAACCATAATGGGTCTCTGAAAAGCAGGTACCTTTGAACCAATTTTGACTATCATTCATTTTACGTGATATTCATGCATGACACATTATTCCAAGTTGTTTTACATATTACATACCGAATCTGAGCTTTGACATTTTCCCCTGACCCATACTGTTTCCTGTTTCTACTCTCGTTAATTTTACTTCAATATTCAATCATGACATGTTATTTCAAGGTGTTTGAAATAATACATGCCATATCTTAGCATGGAAAGTTTCCAATGGACGATAATTGCACCACTTAACCACATACTCTTGAACCAGTTCTGACTGATATTGACCGTCAAAGAAGACGATAACGTGTCATAACTTAAATCGCAAGCCTTTTCTCTGCTTTAGCTATAGAATCTTAAAAGGAGAACAGCATTTGGCAATGCACAAGCCATTTATACATGGAATTGAATAGTAAAAAACGTGTTTCTCTTTATTATATTTGACCATTATGGTGCATTGGAAATTTCAACCATAAAGTATAGCATGTATTATATCAAACGTCTTGGAATCATGTGCCTTGAATAAATATATGATGTGCATGTAAAATTATTGATAGTCGAAATTGATTCAAACGCACCTGCTTTTTGTGGACCCATTTTGGTATATTGGAATTTTCAAAGCTTAAGTATGGCATGAATATGTCAAACGACTTGGAATGGTGTGTCATGAATGAATATAACGTAAACTTAATGATAGTCGAAAGTGGTTCAATAGCCCCTGGTTTCCTAGAACAATTATGGTTCATTAGAACTTTCAATGATAAAATATGGCATGTAATATATATCAAACAACTTGTAATGACATGTCATGAATGATTATAACGTAAAAGTATTGACAATTGAAATTGGTTCTATGATTCGTGTTTTAATGAAACCATTATGAAAGTATTGAAAACTTTCTCTGCTAAGAAGTGGCATGTAACTACTTACGCCTTATATTATCAATAGTTAGTTTGTGTTAGGCAAATTTTAACATTAGCTGGTAGCTACTCATTCCTTCAATGATATATGCTTACGTAGAAAAGTGTTGGCAATAGTTTTTGAAAAAAGATTATCAAGGAAAGCTAACAAATTAAAGGATTCGTATATGTTCTAATCTATAGAGAAATGCTCCTTTCTCCATTTAGCTTTTCAGGTTATTTTATTCAGTTTGAAGTACAAGTTTGGGTTCGGGAAATTTCAGATTTTTTTATGTAAAAATTGATATAATTTTATTTGTAAATAATTATTTTATTTTTTCTATTCTTTAAGTTTTTTTTACTGTTTTGCAGGCAGCGATTGCTGAGTATTTATTGTTTTAATAAATGTTAATTAGAAAATCTTCACGTGATTATCACTGTCTGCAGCTAGCTGTCCCTCGCGAATAATTTTCGTGATCACGAGGATGTGTGTCCTACTATTGTTGATGTTCTTTCCGTGATTACTGTTTTTTTTATTTCAGACAGACCACTTCCAGCTTCTGGCTTGACCAGTCGTCCGTCCTTCTGTTCCTCCACGTCCTTCCTAGCCTGCAGCATAGCGTTGAACTTCCATTTATCTATTTCATTCCAATGCTTTGCAAATTACTCCTACCCCGCTGTTCGATGTTTAGTTTCTTATTGAACACTTTCTCGCGGCAGCCTTGATTCTTGATCGAGCAGCATTGTTTTTCGGGTTTACCCATAAGGTAATAATGAAATTTCTTTTAATGCTATTAAAACAATAATCCGCATAAGGGATGCCATGCTGCACATTTTCAATCTTATTCCCTATTAATAAGTAATTATTTTTCCCCAGTCTTTCTTTAGACATTAAATGGGAATTTTGAAATTTCTTTTCCTTATTCTTTATAAGGAATTGGTCTGTCTCAATAAAAAACAGTAACCACGGAAAGAACATCATCAATAGTGGGACACACATCCTCGTGATCAAGAAAAATTATTCGCGAGGGACAACTAGCTGGAGACAGTGATAATCACGTGGAGATTTTTTAATTAACATTTATTAAAACAATAAATACTGTCTGCAATACAGTTAATAATTATTTACAAATAAAATTATATCTATTTTTACATAAAAAATCTGAGTTTCCCGAACAAAGGGTTATGGGCCTTAGAAGTACGCCTTTCTTAGCAACCAGAGGCTTCCTTTGCCACCTCATAAATAATGGTTATTAAAAAAAATGAAAAATCAAATAATAATGAACAATTAACAAAATAATTATTAAATAATAAGTAAAATCAAAATAAAACTAGAAATATAAAATCAAATCAAATAAAAAGCTGACGTTTCGGATAGAGACAGACTATCCTTTATCAAAGCTAAAAGAATAATTCTCTAAAGGCAATTAGAATATTAGAGATTTATCCTGAAGTTATGAAAAAAGTACTAAAGGACGCCTTTATATACAGTTGGCATAGGGAACAGTAAGACGGTATTGGCTGAAAAACCAGAAGAAGATTTTGAAGACAAATTGGGTTAGGCCAGGAAGTAGGACAAATAAGAGGTAATAAGAGAGCGACGAAAAATAATGTTATAGGATAACACATACAAAATTAAAATTATAAAAAAGTTAGGAAGGAATGATAGGGTGTCTAGCAAAACTGTTTTGTAAAATTTCCTGGGAAAAAACTTATCCCTGAAAAAATACACAATTTTTTGGACAAAGCCCGGTCGCTAGTCACCCTGCACCCTGTTAAAAAAAAAAAAAAAAAAAAAAAAAAAAAAGAGCCTATGAAAAGAAAAGTACAGGGACGGATACAAAATAAACCTAGAAGTAAGAAGATATGACAAGACATTAAAACTGAGACAACAGAAAAAAAAGATAAGGAAAGAAAGAAGAAAAAAGGCCTTCTTATTACCTCCTATTTGTCCTCCTTCCTGGCCAAACTCAACTCGTCTTCAAATTCCTCTTCTGCTTTTTCAGCCAATACCGGCTTACTGTTCCCTATGCCAACTATATATAAAGGCGTCCTTTAGTACTTTTTTCATAACTTGAGGATAATTCTCTAATATTCTAATTGCCTTTAGAGAATTATCCTTTTTGCTTTGATAAAGGATAGTCTCTATCCGAAACGTCAGCTTTTTATTTGATTTTATATTTCTAGTTTTATTTTGATTTTACTTGTTATTTAATAATTATTTTGTTAATTGTTAATTAATATTTTATTTTTCGTTTTTATTTATCAACTATTATTTATTGTATTCCAGAGTTTTTGTGTCTCGTCCTTTTATCTTTTAAATATCCGTTCTTTGCAACTTCATCTAATTTATAATAAAAGGCTTCTATAGAAATCAAATGCTTTCCTTTTCGTACTCGATTTTTTTAAAATCCTATCGATCCTGGGAATTTCGGTTGCCTGACTCTTCATTCATGACACATCATTCACAGTTGTTAGATATAATGCATGCCATATTTTAGGATTGAAAGTTCCACTGAATAATAAAGATTCCAGTAAACCAAGGTTCCTTGAAATCAATTTCGACTATTATTTATTAGGACCGATAGGTACTTATGTTTTCATAATGTGAGTCCGTCTCTCCGTCCGTCTGTCTATTGGTGGTCTAGCTTTCGAACGCTTCCGAATATTCGACTTCCGTGTTAGCCATTCGACAACTTAGAGAAATCGGAAGACTGAATTCGTTGGTGGAAAAAATCGGTAACCTACTTCCGGTTCAAAACGTAAACAAAAATATAGGGTACCACGTTTTTACTTTACAATTTCATGTATAAATGGGCTGTGCATTGCCAAATGCTATTTCCTCTTTAAGAGAAAAGGCTTGTGAATTAAGTGAAGACACGTGATCGTCTTCCTTGATGGTCAATATCAGTCAGAACTGGTTCAACAGTATGTGGCTTAGTGGTACAATTAATAGTGTGAATAATAGTCGAATTTGGTTCAAAGGTACTCGCTTTTCATAGATCCAATATGGTTCATTAGTATTTTCAATGATAAATAAAATATGGCATGTAATATATCAAACGTGTAGGAATAATGTGCCGTGCATGATCATCACGTAAAATTAATAGCTGAAATTGGTTCAAAGGCACCTGCTTCTCGTTGACCCAATATGGTTCATTGAAAATTTCAAAGCCAAAATCTGGCATATAATATATCAAACGACTTGGAATGATGTGCCATGAAAGAATGTAACATAAAATTATAAATAGTCGAAATCGGTTCAAAGGTACCGGCTTTTCATGGACCCATTATGGTTCATTGGAACTTTCAATGCTAAAATATGGCATGTAATATATCAAACGACTTGGGATGATGTGTGATGAATAAACAGTCAGGCAACCAAAATTCCCAGGATCGATAGGATTTTAAAAAAATCGAGTACGAAAAGGAAAGCATTTGATTTCTATAGAAGCCTTTTGTTATAAATTAGATGAGGTTGCAAAGAACGGATATTTATAAGAGAAAAAGATGAATATAACGTAAAATTATTTACTTACTTACTTTTCAAACCTGCTTATTCGTTAGGGTCGCGGGGGCAGCAGCCTTATGGGGGATCTCCAGCGATCGCAATCTTCCGTCATCAGGCGCATGTCCTCCTTGATAATATCTAAGTGACTCGAACCCAGATTCTCCATGTAGTCTAGCCAGCTGGTTCTAAGTTGACCCCTTGGTCTCTTACCCACCAGCTTGGAAAATAACAACTGCCTAGAAAGACCAGTTTGCGGCATCCATATCATGTGGCCATACCAGCGCAACTGAGATCTCATGATGCGGAGAAGTAGCGGCTCAACACCTAATGATTCCTTTATTGTGCTGCTGTACACTCTATCTAGTAGGGTATCACCAGCCACACCTCTCAGAAATCTTATTTCGGCCACTTGTACCCGCAATCGCACTCTTAAGGTCATTACCCAAGCCTCATGACCATAGGTGAGAATAGGGACAAAGATAGATTTGAAGACAGAGAGCTTGGCTTTGTTACCCAACTCGCGTTACGTTGCCACGGATCGCCACAGTTCACGTCTGACACAGCTTGCTGCACTGATCCGAGCATCCAATTCTCTCTCCTGCCGTCCATCACTCGTGAATGCAATCCCGAGATACTTGAATTTCTCCACCTGTCTCAATGAGGCTCCCCTAACATGGAGAGCGCACTGAGCAGGCTGTCTTAAAAGGACCAGAACCTCGGTTTTAGCCACACTGATCTTCATCCCAGCTTCTTCAAATTTGGCTGCAAACCGGTTTAGTGTATGCTGAAGGTTCGTGCGAGAAGACCCAAAGAAGACAAGGTCGTCATCAAAGAGCAACCTCTCCACCAGGCAGTCGCCCACACAAACACGCTCATCGCCTCGGCTGCCCCTGTTTATTCAGTCCATAAAGATAATGAACAAGAGGGGCGACAGTACGCACTCTTGGCGGAGTCTAACACCCATGGTTAACGGTCTTGAATTAATGCCATTCATCCCGACACACAGCTCAGAGCTTTCGTATAAAGACATGATAGCAACCAGTAATTGCCCATCCACTACATACTCTTGCAACACTTGCCAGAACTTCTCCCGAGGAACTCTGTCATATGCTTTTTCGAGGTACACAAAGCAAGCGTAAACCTCTTTTGCATACTCCCAGGATTTCTCAAAGATTTACCTTATAGCAAAGATGTGATCCATCGTGCTGCGGCCAAGTCGGAAACCACACTGTTCCCCCGACAGTTTGGAGTCGACTATTTCCCGACTTCTCTTCTCCAGAAACTTGAGCTTTCACTTTCCCAGGAATGCTGAGCAAAGAGATGCCTCGATAGTTGTTGCAATCTTTCTGATCTCTTTTTGAAGATAGGGATCACAATTCCTGTCTGCCATTGCTTTGGGGCCTGTTCAGATAGCCAAGCAACCTGATACACTGTAGTCAGCCAGAGGATACCATCCTGATTTAAGGCCTTTAACATCTCGAACCGGATTTTATCATCACCTGCAGCTTTGCCAGTCTTCAAGGACATAATTGCCCATCTGACTTCTGTTTCAGTGATACTGCTGTGACTATTCTCCACTCCATGGTGACCTAAGAGGGTCCAATCTGCAACATAATCTGGTAGCCGGGGACTTGTGAGTATCCCCATTTCCGCCTGGGCAGTCATGCTTGGGTCGACTTCAGAGTAGAAAAGCTTCCACCCTCCTTCTAAATCCACAGTTCCAGAACCCGGACGTTTCGTAAAGGTAATACCTATGATATCCAGTCGATACCGATTGGCTTCCTCCACTAACTCTGATTACTTTTCTGTCATAGAGAATACGTTCCAAGTGCCAATTGACAGCACCCGATCCCGTTGTCACTTTACCCGTTTCTGCTCCTGGGTAAAGGCATGCGCTGCACCCGACCGTTTCCCCAAGCGCATAGCGAGTGCACTGGTGAGGTTTCTCGAAGGCATTGCTCCGAGATAACAGCCGGGATACTGTCGACAATTTTTCGAACGAGAGCCTCTGCCTAACTCCCGAACGCGGGTGACGTTAACCTGCGCTACACACGATGCAGTATGAATTCTCTCGTTCGTCGACATCATGAGATATGTGTTTGTTTGGATTCTCTTCGTCTCACTTCTCAACCATTACCTTTCTGGTAAGGGAGACCCTAAAGTAGACGTGCTACAACCAGCATAGCTCACAGAATCCCTGAAGCACCCAAACTCCTGACCCACAGTAAGGGGGCATACACTCAGGGGACGTAAAATTATTGATAGTCGAAATCGGTTCAAAGGCACCTGCTTTCGTGGAACCATTATGGTTCATTGGAACTTTCAATGCTAAAATATGGTTCAAAGCTAAAATATAGCATGTCATATATCAAACAACTTGGAATGATGTGTCATGAATGAATATAAATTAAAATTAATGATACTCGAAATTTGTTCCAAGGAACCTGGTTTTGTGGAACCATTATAGTTCATTATAACTTTCAATGATAAAATATGGCATGTAATATATATCAAAACAACTTGCAATGAATTGTCATAAATGAATATAACGTAAAATTTAGGCTAACTGAAATTGATTCCATGATTCGTGTCTTAATGATACCATTATGAAACTACTAACAAAGGTACCCGGCGTTGCCCGGGATAATACACTTGTATGTAAACAGAACAATCTCAATAAATTAAATTAAACTTTGCAATATCTTAAAAATAAACACATGAAAATTCTTAGAATTAATACAGTAAAAATTCCTAATGAAAATTCGAAAAAAAACTTTTTAAAGGCTCACAATGGCTGGACCTCTCCAAGGATGCCACTGCTATTTTAAATAATTTCTTACTCACGTAATCTTACCTTAGATGTATACTTAGTGTTGTTGCAATTTCCACTCTTTTCTCGATGTGTTGAAGCAAAATTTGGCCATTCATCACTTTATGTAGTCTAGCGGTTGCGGATTCTTCTATTTACTTGCTTCCCATTTGCTCAATACATCACGGAGCTAAAAGAATGCTTCCTCTGTCGTCTTTCCACTCTTTCTCAATAGTCTGCTAACTCTCCATTATCTCCATTTACTGATCATTTTTAAAGATTTTCAAGAAATTGCTAAGTAATAAGAACTCTCTTTTCTAAGAAAAGCCTGAACAGGAATTCTATGCATCGTTACAAATTGAACTTTATCCATATTGCATCATAAAGTGCTCATTGTTATTGGTGAATTGCGCGTTGATACCATTGTTGATGCAAACACAAGGGGCCTATTGTTGCACAAACTTTTCCTTTCATTGTTAGTCATGAGATATTGATTGTTGGTTCATGCAGAGCGTTTGTGAAAGGCGTGTTGATACCATTGTTGATACCTATTGTTGTACAAACTTTGCCTTGTATTGTTGGTCATGAGATATTTCTCATTAATATGCCTTGCCATAACCATGAATTTTTTTATCGATATTTATTATTTTTCCGAAATCTGAGGTAGACAGTGACCTTGCTCATGCTTTGAAGGTCATGTATGCGAAATTTTATCAAGATAGGAATAAAACTGTAGATTTGTATAAAAAACATACAGACAAACAGACCCACAGACCCACAAACATCCTTCTTTATATATATAGATAGATTCCATAGTGTTGAATATATATTCTTTCTCATGTTGAATGACTATATTTTACCTTTATCTATAGGGGTGATATGAAGGTCTTCCTCTTAATGAATCGTTTTCGTATTTTAAATTCTTTTAAGGAGTGTTGTTCGATGAAGCTAACTTGTGTATGCTGAATATTGCCATTTTTTTCTTATCGTTTCTTTTTTGCTGGTCGTTTTGGTTTAGCAATTTGCGGGCTTTTTAATTTTTCATTTTGCTTCAGTTTGTTTTTAATTCATCACATTTATTCCTGAAATAGTCTAAGATGAAACGTAAGGAATCAGGATCTAATTTATTGTTCAGGATAGCACGTGTTTTGTTTAATGTTAAATATTGTTGTTTAATATTGGCTTTTACAATATTTATTTCCGCCTTATTAATGATATTTATTATGCCTATGTCGCTGGTTCTGTAATTGATTTTTGCATAATTAGGTATTTTTATATGCAAAAGTAAAATATTATTAAATTCCAAATGTGACTTGGTGCGTTCAAAATTTACAGATTCCTTTTCATACGATCTTTACTATATTTTTACCTTGGATAGGTGCCATAGAGGTTGCTGAAGAGGTGTTGCGGGAATATGTAAAAAGAAAATATTTTGGCATCACTAACGTATATGCAAAGAATAGATTGGTGAAGATAGCTCAGTTTACCATCATTACTATTTCATCATCCCATACATGTAATAGTTAGGTCACTATTCTTTTACTGTCAACAATACAAACAACTTTGATTTTTACTACTAAAATTACAGAAGAATAAACACATGAATTTTAAATCCTAAATTTCATTTTTTTCCAAATTTTATTTTATTTATATAATCTATTGGTAAATGGTTGTTTTATTATTTATTGCTAAATTTTCTATTTATATTTATTGCAAAATTTTCCACATATTTAATTTATTGCAAAATTAATGTTTATGTGAAAATTACTGTAATGCGAGATGAAAATGTGACCCAAGACCTTATATTTAAGAGGTCCTGTGTCTTTAAGTAAAGAACTTGTTTAAAAAAGTTCCATGTATCTAACTAAAAAGATTAAAAATCATCTGTAAAGCCTTATTTCTCGATACTTCATGAAAAAATTTCATAATAATTTCAAGAAGTTTAAAAACTTCAACAATTTTTTTATTGTAACAGTCTGGATATTGTCAATATATAAAAGAAATTAAGACTAATTTATTCAGTAACTGTCCCCCAACAAGCTCTAAGCCCAAAATAGGGTTAATAATTCCAGCTAAAAAAAATCTCTCTTTAGTTGTGTATTATCATTATTAAAAATAAAAGAGAATTTAAAAGCAGGGTCAATAATAGCGATCTCATTTCAGTAAGCATCAGTCACAAGAGAGAGAGAGGGCAGTTCGTCTTAAACTTCTTGAAGATCTTATTTCATAACGCAAAAGGTAATCCAGAGCAGTGCTGTCACCTTTAAAAATTTTCTTTAAACACTGAAGATAGTTTTGTTAATCTTGTCAATTAAAGAAACGCCAAATCCCTCAAAATTAGTAACTTCTGTCTCATCAGACAAGCGCTTTAAGCGATGTGAATACTTACTTACTTACTTACTTTTCAAACCCGCTTATCCGTTAGGGTCGCGGGGGCAGCAGCCCTATGGAGGATCTCCAGCGATCGCGATCTTCCGCCATCAGGCGCATGTCCTCCTTGGTAATATCCAAGCGACTCGAACCCAGATTCTCCATGTAGTCTAGCCACCTGGTTTTAGGCCGACCCCTTGGTCTCTTACCCACCGGCTTGGAAAATAACAACTGCCTACGAAGACTAGATTGTGGCATCCGTATCACGTGGCCATACCAGCGCAACTGAGATCTCTCAATGCGGAGATGTAGCGGCTCAACACCTAAAGATTCCCTTATTGTGCTGCTGTACACTCTATCTAGTAGGGTAACACCTGCCACACCTCTCAGGAATCTCATTTCGGCCGCTTGTACCCGCGATCGCACTCTTTCGGTCATTACCCAAGCCTCATGACCATAGGTGAGAATGGGGACAAAGATAGATTTGAAGACGGAGAGCTTGGCTTTGTTACCCAGCTCTCGTTTCGTTACCACGGATCGCCACAGTTCACGTCTGACACAGCTTGCTGCACCGATCCGAGCATCCAATTCTTTCTCCTGCCGTCCATCACTCGTGAATGCAATCCCGAGATACTTGAACTTCTCCACCTGTCTCAATGAGGCTCCCCTAACATGGAGAGCACACTGAGCAGGCTGTCTTGAAAGAACCAGAACTTCGGTTTTAGCCACACTGATCTTCATCCCAGCTTCTTCACATTTGGCTGCAAACCGGTCTAGTGCATGCTGAAGGTTCGTGCGAGAAGACCCAAGCAGGACAAGGTCGTCCGCAAAGAGCAACCTCTCCACCAGGCAGTCGCCCACATAAACACGCTCATCGCCTCGGCTGCCCCTGTCTATCCAGTCCATAAAGATAATGAACAAGATGGGCGACAGTACGCACCCTTGGCGGAGTCCAACACCCACGGTGAACGGTCTTGACTTAATGCCATTTATCCGGACACACATCTCAGGGCTTTCGTACAGAGACATGATAGCAACCAGTAATTGCCCATCCACTCCATACTAATTAGTTATGTGAATTAGTTACTAATTTTACAAATCAATTATGAAGAGTAAGAATCATTTTGAAAAGTTAATTATTGCCTGTGTACTAAATAGATAAGCAAAAAGTGTTTTGATGACACGTGAGTTTGATATAATTTCCAAAAAACAATATTGAAGGAAAACAAAATTGAAAGCCTTTCTAAAAGTTTAAGTATGAGATGTTGTAGATGGAAATTAAATTTACCTTTTTTTACCATTTTTTTAACCAATTTTTTATCCTTTTTTAATTATTTAAATTTTTATAATTAATTAAAAAAACTAGATCAAGAAAAATTACAAGGAAATTCTAATGAGAGTTTAAAATTAACTAAAAATTATCTTAATACACCAATAAATTTTAAATTTCGGTTTAATAATAGTTTTAACAATAACGGCCTAATGAAAATTTTGACATACAGCCTGATAATTATTCAGACATAATTTTGAAAAGATTAAATTTACAATCTTCAGTTTCGGGTTAAAAACATAACTTGTTTTAAGTTAAATTATGTCCAAATTTTCAGGCTTATTTTATCAACATAAATTAAGTTATGACAAGGTATGTTTTCAACCCGAAACTGAAAATTGTAAATTTAATCTTTTCAAAATTATGTTTATATAATAATAAGAAAGCTATATTTCAAAAGTGTTTTTAAACCAATTATGTTGAAATTGTATTAGGCCAAAATTTAAAAATTATGTTTGTATTAAGAATGAAAAACTCAAAAGCTTGTCGGCTCGCGACAATTCCATTTGGAGTATGGTCAGAGCTTTACAGAAAAGGAAGAATGATATGCTTCCTCCACTACGTACTCCACACGGTGACTATGTGCAAACTGATCAGGACAAGGCCCAAGTCATTGCAGATTCACTAGAAATGCAGTTGGTTCTCCTACCAATGATAAGCCCGAGAGCCAAATCATATCTCAGCGTGTGGAAAAAAGTATTGTCAACTTTGATGAAGTCCCGCAGCATTTAACGAAGTTCAACATCGAGGCTGAAGAGATCGCCAACATCATACGTAAACCGAAAAAGAAAAAGGCTCCAGGAAAAGACAAGGTGAGTAATAACGCCCTTATGAATCTCCCAAAGAACTTTATTGAATTTCTCACTAATATCATTAGCGACTGCTGGAAATTTTCTCATTTCCCTGTGGCTTGGAAGAAATCTATTGTGAAGAGCAGTTTGACTTTCGTCCTGCCCACTCTTGTCCGATGCAGATATGGAGGCCCGATAAAGACATGAGCACCCCTCTGAACCTATCTAAGTACTGTGGGGCGGTATTTCTCGATGTCAGTAAAGCTTTTGACCAAGTGTGGCATGAGGGCAATGTCTACAAAATGATCAGAGACGGGTTCCCTGCCGATTTGATTTTGATGGTGAAATCCTATCTTGACGGCAGATCCTATCAAGCCAAAGTTTGAGAAGATCTTTTCACACCCCGTGTTGCAAAGGCCGGTGTCCCTCAGGGTTCTGTCCTCGGGCCTGTGCTATTTAATTACTTTGTACATGATTTCCAGAAACCCGATAATTGTGATCTCTATTTTTATGCGGATGACACTGCCACTAAGACATGGGCACACCAGCCGGCTCACGTTATCACTCGGCTGCAGTGCGTCTTGAAGCCGTTCGAAGACTGGTTTAACTGCTGGAAGTTGAACCTTAACGTCGGAAAGTGCAAGGCTTTGTATCTCAATAGGAAGCTCAAGCAACCCCCAGATTCTCTTGTTCTGTTCAATAAGAATCTGGACTGGATGGACAACTACAAGTATCTGGGAGTTATCATTGACTCAAGACTCTCATGGAACCAGCATATGTCCTATGCTCTGAATAAAGCGAAGAGGGCTATGTACAGTATCATAGCTGTCATGGGTCGCAACAGCGCCCTCAGCTTTGACAACATGCTACTTCTGTACAATTCGATTATCCGGACCATACTCCTCTATGGCATGCATGCGTGGGTGACTATCTGTAAAACCAGATGGAGTGAACTATAGTCATTCCCGAATGTTACCCTGAGGAGCATTGCCCAGCTGGACAGAAGGATGGTGAAAAAACAATCCATCCACTTGGATTTAAACAGGGCCCATATCGGAAAGTTTATACAGGATCTCCTTTTGATTATGATACAGAAGATGAAAACTCACGACAATAAGCTTGTGAAAGTGATACTGAAGAACTTAATGAAGATGAACTGGCATACGAAGTATCGTAAACCGAGGGACGTTCTTGACGTCAAGTTTGAAATATTAGCAACGACTCTTTCCCAGACTACTGGAAGATGTGATAATCTTCTTTTTCTGTGTGTTTTTTATCTCGTTTGAATTTTGTTTCTGATAATCGTCAATCTTATTTTCTTTTTTGTTGTATAATATGGAAGACTGCTTGAGTTGGTTAGGCTTCTTGACTACCTTAGTGTATTTCATTTGGTGTTTATTCTGGTTGGATGAGCTTTGTGAAAGCGCTGCTTTCGTCCCATCCTAACAAATGTACACTTCACTGTTCGATTGTCGATTAAAATATGCATAATCAAATATCATGCATAAAATTTTGTGGAGTTGTAGTTCATTATGAATTTCTACTTTTAACTTTACCTAGCTAACTTGTCCCGTTTTTCTATCTTAATTTCTATAGTTGGCTTCGGCTTCGGTTAACGACCGGCTAGCATAGAACGACGTCGTCCTTCATAGACTTGTGCTAGCATGGAACCCACGGCCCGTTTCGAGGCTTGAATATGTACCTCAAACGGCCGGGCGCAAATGCTGTTCACAGTATATCTAGACAACGAAAAAAAAGACCACTTCTGTTGCTTCATAACATTAAAATATTGTAACATTTTCCAAATACTATGCTACTTCGCCAAGTATTTCTTAAAGTCCGGTTGGATGAGGATTGGAGGGGTGGTTAGATAACGCTTTTGAATGCTTCTTCACACTTTTCATTCCATATCCAAGGCGTATAGTGTAAGGTGACGCAAGGGCCTGTTTACCGCGCTTAGAGATGGAACAAAAGCAAGGTAATACTGAACCATACCAACAAATTTTCGGACTTCTTCGACTCTCGTCGGACAGGAGTAGTTTAAGATGGGTCGGATATTACGATCGCTAGGATGTTCATCCACTCGGTATATGAGAAACTCGACCTTCTGTTGGAAGAAGGTCGATTTCTTGAAGTTGACCTTCAGTTAGAACTTCAGTAGCCGTGAAAAAACTTTGGTGAGGGTGGTAAAATTGGTCTCCGAGTCCCGGCTTGCAACTATGATGTCATCAACATTGTGAAGCACTCAGGTTCGATGGTAGGGTCGATTAACTGGTCCATCAGGAACTGGAAAGGTTCCGCTGCGTTATAGTAATTGTGACATTAGTAATATTAGGTAATTGTTATTCTAAACTTTTGGGACTTATCTGTATCAAAATGTTGTTAAGAAACAACATCCTTCATGTGTATGACATGTTATTTTTAGTTGTTTGTTATAATAAAGATGCACCTTAAGAATCTGTCTCAGAATAAAAAAAAATGTTTGGATTAATCAGCCTAAATTTTTTTATAAGTGACCTCTTAGTAAATATCAAACTATACTAAACTTTCGGGGCAGACAGTACCTTTTGTCCACGAAATAATTACTTCAAATGCACATTTTATTCACACTGCCGTCATCATTCAGCATACGCACATTAAACAAGATTAAGGTGAAAGAAACGCCTTGTACCCTCCATTGACTCATGGGAAAAACAACTTCAAATCATAGATTTATACAATTTACAAGATTAATCGGATTTAAACTACACAACCAATCAGAATCGAGAAAGGGGTAATCCACTGTAACTGAAAACCCCAGTAAAAAGCAAAAAAAAATTTTTTTTTAACAAATTCTAACATAAGAGTGTGGATTTCATGTCACAAGTTTGTCCCTTGTGCTTACGCTTTTAGAAGCTCCCTTGGTCCATGAACCAGGGGATTTTATATTTCCGGCACAGACGATTTGTGTAGGTGCCTTCCTTTGTAACATGTGCATGTTATTAGTTTTAATGCCGCAAATCCAGTTAATTTTTGCTTCCGATGGCTTGCATTCAAACGATAAACAGTAAAAGCATATACGAGATTGTTGTGGTAGTCACTTGGCAATGCCTGTGATAGAGATTTTAAGTTTAGTTTTTAGCCTAGGAAGAACAGGAGTCCTAGAAGCAGTGTCTTTAGGTGTGTAAGCCATACAGAGAAAGAATGGTCAGATCCTAGCCCTATCTTGGCTCAATGCTGTCAAATTATTAGTGTAACACGAAATCACGTGATCCATGAAACTTAAAAAATAAATGAGAAGTAACATTGAAAAGTATTTGTTCTTAGCTCATCACTATGAATCGATTATTAAAATATAGACCATTATTTTTGTATTCTTAACAGTCACCATTAGAGCATGTGCAACAGATTTAAAGGTTCCATGAAAAAACCTGAAAAGCTGATACAGCTGTGCTAAGAAATTTGATGGTCATATTTCTGAAAACAGAATTTGGAAAAAGCAGACAAACACAAACATACAAATCAAGCATGCATTTTTATAAGTAGCTTTAGCTAAAGCTCCTAATAAAGAAGGAATTGCCAAATCAACTTATAATTTCATTGAACACCCAAGAGAATGGAGACAGCAAGATGAAAAGAAAACCATATAAATGAACTAGCATCAAATTCGAGAATAAAATTTTCAAACTGAGCCAATGAACTAAAACCTTTCTAGCCTTATATTTTGTACACACAGACCAGACACCATTATATTTAGAAGAAACCTCGAATCTCAGAACAAAGCTCGAGTACTCGTTTGATGAAAATGCACTGATCAACAACTACTGTTCGTCTACTGATGCTACTAGATATGAAAACACACCCTAAGACGCTGAACCTCAGATTTTTAAAAATTATAAATGAAGATAAGAAAATTTTTCACAGCATGGGCTCGAACCAAGGACTTATACTAATCGTACTAACATACTACTCTAACCAATTAAGCCCAATTGGCATGGAAGCTTCAACATCTACCTATCTATTCGAGCTTGTTAGAGAGAATTACCTGGTTCGCCCAGGCTGTCGAATTTTCTTTCTTATTTCCATTTATAATAGTAAATAGCAAATACAGCAAAACCCTGTTACAACGTACCCCACTTTAATGTACATTTCAAAATAACGTACAAATTTCAAATCCTTGTTCCAAACGTAGGTATTTTAATGCTAAAAGGTTTCAGAATAACGTACCTCATTTTAACGTACATTTCAGAATAACGTTCTAATTTTACATCCCCTTGGTTAAATTATCCCTTCAGTACAACGTACAACGTTCACATGTCTTGCACTGATTGGTCAATGCAGCCCATGCGAAAGTTGCAAATGGGCCAATGGGCTAATTGAGTCGAGTTCACATTTCATTATTTGGTCAGTATAGCATATATAAACCCGGAAATCTCTGCATGCACTGTTCGATTGTCGATTGTCGCATGCTACTCATTCAACAATCTTATTCCTTGTCTTACCAGTTAGGACTCTATTCTCAGGATGACTGTCGAGGGACATCAGGCTTCTTGTCTAACTTAGTATATTTCCTTTGGTTACGTTATGGGCGAGTGTGCTTTGGAAGCTCTACTCCCGGACCGCTCGTGTCTTTCACTACACTGTTCGATTGTCGATTGTCGCATGCTACTCAGTAGAGATCCAATTTGTGCTGCAATTAGATTAGAGACCTTCACTTGACGGACGATTGCCCATCTTCAATACGGTAAGATTATGTGTTTGTTTATTTTAATTTATGTTTGTTTAATTTATGTGCATGTAACAGGGTGACTAGCGATCGGGATAGGTACGGGAATGTAACCAGGAAATGTCAGGGAATAGACTGAGCATCATTTCAACATTTCACAGAAAGATTACAAATCGTAATGGCAGTAAAAAGGAAAA
>JAHWFO010091038.1:103382-118280 GCA_023313115.1 Rhysida immarginata
ACATTTCACAGAAAGATTACAAATCGTAATGGCAGTAAAAAGGATAATGAAACAGAAAATGCATTCATGTATTATGTTTTTCTATAAATATTTGCATTTTTTTACCCCCCCCCCCCCAGGTTCAGTTTAACTTACACCTCAGAATAACGGACAAATTTCTAGGTCCTTTGAAGTACGTTGTAACATTACTGTATATACATTGATGATAAACTTGAAAACCAGCAATTTCTACTTTTGAGATAGCTATGACAGGTCAGGTTATTATTAGAGAAAGTTCATGCTTTTACCCTCGTAATTATATAAATATAAAATCTCTCAAACATTTCAAGAAGGAGATTCAGCTATGATATAAAAGTAATTTTATTTTCAAAACTTTAAAGTTTAGCTAGGATTCCTTTATATATAAAGGAAGTTTATTTAATTCCTTCCAAATTTACAACCATTTTATTGCTCAATGCTGTGTAATTATTAGTTTAACACGAAATCACGTGATCAATGATGCCTAAAATATAAATGAGAAGTAATATTGTAATCTTAAAATTAAAGTGAAACCTCTTCAACAACTGATCAATTAAAATTACAAAATGACTCTCTTTATTTCTCATCAAGGACTTAAATATTCATCTTGGCGCAATCTACATAAGCATAATCAGATGTATGTTAATATATACAGTGCATAGACTCTTCTAATCTTTATCTAATATAGTAATATCAGTAGAGGGCCCTAAGAAACTACATTATTAGTTGACTATTATTATTCATAACAATAGCGCAATAAACAACATGTGCCAGATTATGCAATTAATATCTATGTGCATCGGATCAAACACACCTGAGTTATACAGGTCGGTCCTAACACAGTGATAACGCTACTATGCTATTTTTTCATTAACACACCGGAAGTGCTTATTCTACCCAGAAAATGGACGCATACCCGCGTTGAACGGACCTTTTGATTAAGTAACGCATAAGAGGAGGTCCATAGTAACCTCTTGTTAGCACTCCAGCGTATTTGTGGCTCAATATAGCAGCATTAAACGCACTTCGGTGGACGTGGTCAATTAACTTTTGCTCGGCAAGAGCGACAGGCACGCCCACGCAGACACAAAGTGCAACTCCCTGTGAAATAAAATTTGGATCACGGACTCCTGCTTATACCTAACATCAAGTTTAGTTGCATCATCACGATCTCTTCATAATACTAATAATGCATGCTATGCAAATACTGTAATTCATTATCTATAATACAGACATAGCATAGCCTTATTGAAACCAAGACAGCGCAACCTCATTACTAAATGTTTCTCTAATGTTCAATTTCTCACAGTATCTCACTATGTTATAACCACAGTCTCCGTGATACACGAACACTGTTCCTGGTAGAGTTTACGTATTTTGCTCTATACCCTCTAACTAAAGTTGTACTATTCCTTCGCACAAATCAGCAGACTTTCTTGGACACACAACACGGAACGAACTCACCCGCAAATGTCATCCGAATTGCTCGCTGACTTCATTGATGCGTAGAAACTCAATCTCCGGTCGAACGCGACGACCAGTCGGAAGTAACAGCATCGAAAATTTCAACGGACCTGGATTACGTTTCTTTTCGATTAAAATTGGGTACCGTACTTCAGTACATTATGATAATCGAATTCATTTGCAATCGCCCACTGAGAATAAACTAACAAATTATTTATCGAACTTATTGGCGTTCCCACCATTTTTGTGACCTTTTTTCTTTTACGTCCATTCGCAGCGGTTGCTCACAGCCAAAAAAAAAAATTATCCGAACTTAAAAAAGTGCAAGAAAACCCAACAATACACAAAAAATAATCCGACATCGCACAGCTTCTCGGAAAAGATCCAAGAAACAATACTTTCTCAGTAACAATGGCGATTCCTGTTGTGCGACCGTCGTCGCAAACAGCAATCGCCAACACTTGGTTAAAAATAGCCACAGTCTTTTAAAAATTAACAAAATCAAACATCTTAAAATATATTATTTCTGAATAATAAAATAAATAATAACACACAATTAAACAACAGACAAGAGAAATAAAGAGAGAAGCATTTCTTACAAATTATAAAACAAAAACTACACAAAGTTTTATAACTAAGAATCAGACAAACCCCTACAGGTTCTCTGCTGGACCCATGTGACACTCACTGACATGAAATGTCACAATAAGACAGGCCATTATTTGGTTTTCCTAACAAGTCACTATTAGAACATGTCCAACAGGCTTGAAGGGTCCATGAAAAACCCTGAAAAATCGATATAGCTGAGCTAAGAACTTCGATGGTCATATTTCTGATAACAGAATTTGAAAAAGTTTATCAGTTTTCATGTTATCAGTTATCATGGAAAAGGCAGACAAGATACAAACGTACAGATCATGCATACATTCTTATAAGTAGCTTTAGCTATAGTTCCTAATAAAGAAGGAATTGCCAAATCAACGTATAAATTTCATTGAACACCTAAGAGAATGGAGACAGCAAAATAAAAGGAAAAGCATAAATGAACTAGCATCAAATTCAAGAAGAAAATTTTCAAACTGAGCGAATGAACTATCACCTTTCTAGCCTTATATTTTATACATACAGATCAGACACCATAAAATTTAGAAGAAACCTCGAATCTCAGAAGAAAGCTTGAATACTCGTTTGATAAAAATGCACAACAACTACAGTTTGTCTACTGATGCTACTAGATATCACAACACACCCTCAGATGCCGAATCTCAGATATTTTAAATTATAAATGAAAATAAGAAAATATTCCAAAGCATGGGCTCGAACCAAGGACTTTCACTAATCGTACTAACATACTACTCTAACCAATTAAGTCCAAATGGCATGGAAGCCTCAACATCTACATATCCATTCGAGCTCGTTAGAGAGAAGTACCTGGTTTGCCCATGCTGTCAAATTTTCTTTCATATTTTCATTTATAATAGTAAACTACCAAGTATATAAAAAGATAATGCAACCATCATAATGACTGGCACTTCCTTCATTTAACATTTTTACAATAAACATACAGTAAAAAAAATTTAGTTTTAACCTCATAAAAGAAATAGTAGACAAACATGTAAGTTCGCTTTAGTATCTTTTCAGAAAATAATTTTAACGAAGTTAAGCTAGTTACATTTCTGTTTATTGTTTATGTGCAACCTTAAACTACACTTTGCAAAAAAAAATTGTTTTCTATAATAGAAATGCCAATGTGACTACCTTATAGACTACACTCCACTGATCGTAGAAATGTGTTCCTTTGTTACCAAGCACATCAAGTTACTTTATCATGAGCTAGTGAATGTCCAAATAGATCGTATTTTCAGGAATGTTTAATCTAGATCTTATGAATTAAATATAAATGTACCGAATCGCAAAATATACAAAATGCATATATGTCGCAAATTAGAGTTTAAAACATCACTGGTGCACTCGCTCCTAACTATTGACTGGAGCGTGGAGCTGGGAAATAAGACTGAGATCTTCACTTATATGACTAAGGATGAGTGTTAAACTGAGTCGAATAAGAGTGCAGACAAATTCATTTGAAAATCACAAATTCTGCTTCAAATGAAACAAATATAATTTTAAATGGATTCGGAAAAAGTTCAAAAACACTTGAATTGAAATCAAATCCATTTGAATAATTCGGTTCAAGGAGCTTGATCACTACTGTAAGCTCGAATTGGTTTTATCCGAACGATACCATTCGAAACCTTCGAATACGTCCTAAAGTAAGCTTATAACTACTCACAAATAATAGCTCATTTCGGTGTTTATGGCGGACTAATACATTAGAAATCTTCGGGGACATTCTAAATGCAGTTTCAATTAGTTAAAATACCTAATTAAAATTCAAATATTTCAGAACCACTCGTACGCGTACGACAGCAGCATTAACTTTAACGTTAGAACAATAGTGCTAGAAATGGAACCTAATTCATCACCTAGGTCTTTCATACGGAAACATTACAACAAATATGTTGAGAAAAGTGAAATAAAATAAAGTATGTTCAAATGGTTTCGAAAGGAATATTCAAAGGCCAGTCGAATACGTTTCGAATAAGGCATTGAAAAGCTGTTGAATACAAATTAATTTTATGAATCACACAATTCGTTACAGCAGCCAAACTTCAATGCTAGTTCAAATGAATTCGATGAAGGCTCGAATGACTCGAGAAACAGATCAATTCATTTCGAATTGCTTTAATGTAGATTCGAATGGTTCAAATCAAAGTTTTCTTGAAATTATTCGACTCGCATGCAGCCTTATATATGACCCAGTTCCCTCATGTCCCCCATCATTGAAGGCGTTTACTTGCCACTGACTGAAATGCCTTGTTGAAAACGCTCACAATGTTCATTGCTAACAGATCCCAATTCTCAGGGAAAAAGTCAAGGTGATTATGTAGAAAGTGACATTCGAGCACTAACAGCCTGATTGTCTTGCAATTAGTTTTTTTACAATGTCCTTGTAGTTGTCTGCCTTTGTTATCCAAAACCCTGTACACACTGCCTTGAATGATCTTCCAACTGGCATAAGGTAGGTTCAGCTAAAATTAAAAACCGAAGATACACAAAAACCTTATGTGATAGAAACATTTGGTTTGCATATTTGTAATAGTACTACAGTCGAACTCTGATAATTTGAATTCTCAGCAGAGTAGATAAAAAAATTCAACCTAATCAGTTTTTCAAGTTAACCAGTAAATCTAAAACGATGCTACATGTCAACTACAAACATTACATGATACTTGCAGTGTTTCTATAAATACGATTATTTTTAATGAGATCCATATACAAATACACTATAAACCCATTAAAATGCGGTATGTTCCAACACGAGCTTCACGATTTTTGACCATTTATTTTTTATCTGATGACATTTATGATGTAAAAATGTTTTATATTCGAAACTTTACAGAGAATTCACTTTTTTCTCGAATTTCTATTACCTTCACATCGGTGAAGGCAATGCGATAATGAAGTTTTGAAAGCAAAATGGCGATAACCAATCAGAAGTATATGGGTACATTTAAAATCTCGCTTGCAACGAAGTTTTTGGTCAACATAAACACTACCGCTAAAAGTGAGAGCACAATTACCATCATTTACTACATTTAAAAATTTTCCTATTGAACAATTGCAATCAACAAGTTTGATTCTCAATTTTGTGCTTGCGTTAAGTTTCGATTTCGACAATGTACAGCGACCCGGAAAGATTGTTCACGTTGGCCCAAACGATTTGTTATTATGGAAACCCCCTTCCTCAGCTCCCCAACAGTGATGGTGGCGCGACGTCGTGTGAAAGGCTCTACTGTGAGCTGTGTAACGACGCGGCTGCACCAACAGTTTGGCGCCTCGAAGAATCGCGTATGGAGCACCCCTCTTCTGGCCGCGCGTCCACTGGCGCCCTCACCACCACGTGTGAAAGGTTCAACTGGTGGCCTCGTGTGAAAGGGACCTAAGCAACTATTTGAGAGTTTGGTCCATTATGTTTTTAATACGTGCAGTAACTTTGGTCTAAATAACAATTTGCAGGATAAGAATCTTTCACAAAGTCAATATTCAAATCTCCCGCTATCAGATGGTTATGTTGCGGGTCCATTTTTAAAGGTCAATGACACGGCGAATCTCCCACTTTGTAATTGGGGAATTAGAAAGTTGGGTTCTAACACAATATATTGATTGAATGCAATTTCAACAGCCTAATAGCCAAAGCTGTGATCCAAATCCATGTTATACTAGTTTGCAGTTCCTGTATAGTTAATATGGCTCCACCCTCCATATTCCTAGAGTCAGGGGTTTTATTTCTAAAGTATCCCCTATAACATCATCCTGTTGAATATCAATTAAATTTTATAGATCTACGATTTGGTTGTGGCAGATCAATGTGTGAATTCTAATCAGACCTCTTTGTCAGCAGCCATGCTGCATCTTTCATGTCATGACTGACAGTTAAATCATACAACTACAGTTGTTTTGATTCAAGTATTCTTGTTGGTCGTTACTGTTTTGTTCTTAGGCAGTCATTTTCAATTTCCTTCATCCAATTTTTCTTCATTATTTGTCATTAGTTTCTTAAGAGCTAACTCTATTAACTTGTACGACATACCTTCAACAAGATCAGTCATTGTAAATGTAATCATGCCATGACTGTGCCAACAATCGCTAGTTTGGCTGCTGTTAGTGTATCTTGTCAGCTGGTGGAACGATGTTCTTGCTTAGTTCCACTGTTTTGTGTAACAATTTCGAAAGATTCAATGAGCACTTGTAGGTCCTTATATTCAATTGTTTGCATTGATGTTGATCCTGGTTGCTCCGAGGCTCTTCTCTCAATTCATGGTTCCTCGTTGGTTGGTCATTACACATTTAGTGTTGTCCGATTCACTTGTCGACCTATTGCATCGAAACTCTGGAAAATATAATTCAAAAGTAATTTTAAATTACTATAGACAGTAGTTGTATCTTGGTCTAATCTGCTGAGTATGAAATGTAAAGAACGATCTTAGAATACCAAATAGTAGTGTTTTGTGATGTTGCTTCTACTATGCAACAATGAGCTTAATGAGTTTAATGATACCTGCAAAACCCACTCCACAATAGTAGAGAACAATCATTGAAAATCAGATCAAACAGCAGTTACATGATTCCTATGCAACAGATGCTTGATAAAAAATACCCTTATATATTAAACTTCCATTCCCTGAAGCTAGATTACAATAATCTTCCCACCCAGGTAATGAGCAAAAATTATATTTCTCCTTCTTTGTATTAGACTTAAAGATTTCTTTTTTGTGTGTTGTGCCCGCAATAAACTTTTCAATATTAATTCTTATACATCTCCTCGTAAGACTAAGATTTTAATTCAATACTGATTTTCTTTTATGAACAACTCTAAAACAATCTTTCATATCGTATCTTAAGTTACTACAGTTAATTGTGTAGGAAGGAAATGAACATTCCACTAAAATAAAATAAATGTAATATTTTATTTAATTGCAGATTTCAATTGGTAAATTCAGAGTGTTAGGTTGATAACTATATGAGAATGATATGATGTAGCTTAAATTTAGAATGCAAAGACTCAAACTTTATGATAATAAACTATGCTAAATAAGAAGCTTTCCCGGACTTAAGATTACACGCGCAAATAAGAAGCTTTCCCAGACTTAAGATTACACGCTCTCGACTGCACCAAGGATAGGAAAAGTTCGTTCGTGAGAAACGTTTAAAAAACAAAGCAAGCAATGCTTTATAAATTTTCGTTGTTGCCTAGCAACACACTTTCTGAACTTCCGTTTTTCTCCATTTTTGCACACGAAACAAGTGATGCTCTGAAACTTGGCGGGTCGGAACAATGAGAGATAGGCTTAATTGTATTTTAAGACTAAATGCATTAAAATGTAAAGAAGAGGAAAAACAAAACGCATAATAAAATTTAATATAAGACATTTACAAAAGGAATGAAATTGACAGGAGCTGACCATAAAGTCAAGTTCAAAACGAATTCAAATGAATGAATTTACATTTGAATTCGTGTGACGTAAGATATGTCACAGTTTAATAAAGTAACCTACACGTTATGAAGTACATTTTGTCATCAGGATAGGGAACGACTACATCAAGTCAGTCCCCACCAACGAATATATGGCAAATGCCCACCAATTAGAAGAGATGTTCTCGCCGATAAGTGGGGTTACAGAGTAATTTACAAGTTTTAGAACAAATAAGATAACATGCAACGAAGTGAGTGATGGCTTTGCAGTATAAAAGATGGACAACAGGAATATCGACTAATTTCGCCATTTATTCCCGGCTTCTTCAACAAATGGCGAAATTAGTTGATAATCCTGTTGTCCATCTTTTATACTGCAAAGCCACCACTCACTTCTTTAGTAGTAAGTACAATTTTAAGATCTTTTCTGATTTAAAATAACATATATATATACAAAGATTGATTAAAATAAAACAAAATGAAGTAATTGTGCTGAATGGCTCTTATACATGAAGAGTCTTATATGTGACCCTGGGAACTGGTCTCATACAAGTGATCATGACAGTTTTGAAATTCGAACGTGATAACAAGAAAATACTGACATGATCTTAAACAATGAGACGAGCTTTATGAGAAAACAAGTTCTGGATGCTGTGGACATCAAAAAGAAGAGAAAGCGAACTCCACGCCATTCCATCCAACACATACTTACTTACATACTTTTCAAACCCACTCATCCATTAGGGTCGTGGGAGCAGCAGCCCTATGGAGGATCTCCAGCGATCACGATCTTCCGCCATCAGGCGCATGTCCTCCCAGGTAATAACCATGCGACTCGAATCTAGATTCTCCATGTAGTCTAGCCACCTGGTTCTAGGCCGACCCCTTGGTCTCTTCCCCACCAGCTTGGAAAATAACAACTGCCTAGAAAGACCAGTTTGCGGCATCCATATCAGGTGGCCATACCAGCGCAACTGAGATCTCTCGATGCGGAGAAGTAGCGGCTCAACACCTAAAGACTCCTTTATTGTGCTGCTGTGCACTCTATCTAGTAGGGTAACACATGCCACACTTCTCGGAAATCTCATTTCGGCCGCTTGTACCCGCGATCGCACTCTTTCGGTCATTACCCAAGCCTCATGACCATAGATGAGAATGGGGACAAAGATAGATTTGAAGACGAAGAGCTTGGCTTTGTTATCCAGCTCGCGTTTCGTTACCACAGATCGCCGCAGTTCACGTCTGACACAGCTTGCTGCACCGATCTGAGCATCCAATTCTTTCTCCTGCCGTCCATCACTCATGAATGCAATCCTGGGATACTTGAATTTCTTCGCCTGTCTCGATGAGGCTCCCCTAACATGGAGGGCGCACTGAGCAGGCTGTCTTGAAAGGACCAGAACCTCAGTTTAGCCACACTGAGGTTAACACTGAAATTAACACAAGCAATCTACTGTAATACCTGTAATAACACAAGAGCAGTTAGAGATTACTTAAATGAGACATAGGTCGTTGGATTGGTCGTGGCGGACCAGTTGCTCGGCCACCGAGATCGCCAGTTCTCACACCAATGAATTTTTTTTAAGGGGAAGCATAAAATCAATGGTGTACTCCGAACCCGTAGATACCGAAGAAGAATTGGCGGCTCGTGTTGTCGCGGCAGCAGGTGACATCAGCGACCGTGCAAATCAACTGTTTCCACGCGTACATCAATCCGTTATAAGGCGTTGCTAAGTGTGCTATGAAGCAAATGGCGGTCATTTCGAACAATTACTGTAAAAGTCATACACAAGATTGTTTAGGTTAATTGTTAAAAAAAAAATAATCTAGGCCTACCAACGCACACTGCGTCCCGGTGTCATTTGATTGTTCAATGCAGTATTGGAAGTAAACGGAGCTGCAGGGACCCCATGTTTATGTGACATAAAATACTTCTAAGGACCTCTTCTATCATCTCCCAAAAATTTGAGGGTGTACTCAAATTCAAAAACATTCTGTATATTGTGAGTAAATATACCTGTTTTATATATTTTACTTACTATTATACACACTTAATAATTTGCAATAAAATAATCAGTTTTAATTGCGTATTCATACTATTTATGGTAGTCGGATAACTAGGGATTCCAGAAAACAAAAAACTGGGACACCTTAAAGTAATCTAAGAAATAAGCACAATGTGAAACATAACGATGTATAAGCTTGCTTTTTTACTACAGTGTATTATATTTATTCCAATATTTTTAAGGTAACAAACTTAATAATAATAATAATTTTTTAATTGATATATTTATTTATATATTTATTTAAATTTCTATACAATTCAACAATTCATATGCATATCCTAAATCCCGAAGCCAATAATAATAATAAGTGAAAAACTGGGACCATCCCAGGAAAACCAAGACATCTGGAAATCTTAGGATAGTGCGTGATTTACATGAATTTTGGGCTGCTATCTTCACAGCCCCAAGTGACATTGCTGAAGGTATAGGTTTTTCAATATTTTCAGTGACCAATCAAATTGCAGCTGTTCGGGAAAACTCAGATTTTTTATGTAAAAATAGATATAATTTTAGTGTAATTAATTATTCCAATTTTTCTATTCCTTAATTTTTTTACTGTTTTGCAGACAGTGATTTTAGATTATATATTGTTTTAATAAATGTTAATTAAAAAATCTCCACGTGAATATCACTGTCTGCAGTTAGTTGTCCCTCGCAAATAATCTTCGTGATCACGAGGATGTGTGTCCCACTATTGTTGATGTTCTTTCCGTGGTTACTGTTTTTTTTTCTATTTCAGACAGACCACTTCCAGCTTCTGACTTGACCAGTCGTCCCTCCTTCTGGTCTTCCAAGTCTTTACTAGCCTGCAGTATAACGTTTAACTTCCATTTATCATTTTCATTCCAATGCTCTGCAAATTACTCCTACCATGCCGTTCGATGTTTAGTTTTTATTGAATTTCTCACTTTCTCGCGGCAGCCATGATTCTTTACCGAGCAGCATTGTTTTGCGGGTTTACCCATAAGATAATAATGAAATTTCAACAGTAACCCGCATAAGGGACGCCATGCTGCACATTTCAATTCTTATTTTCCATTAATTACTAATTATGATATCGCAGCCTTTCTTTAGACATTAAATTGGAATTTTGAATTTTTTTTCCTTATTCTTTATAAGGAATTGGTCTGTCTCAATTGTTTTTTAAATTTAAATCTCAATTCGCTCAACGTAGCGATTAATATTTCTCGTTAGTGTTTTGCTGTATTTAACGTACATTTAAGTATTTCTTTATTTTATTCCGAGAAATATTTACTTGTGTAATTGAGATCGCAATGCCTAATCCGCAATTGTATAGAACATTCTTTTGTACAGATTTTTTGTATTTTATAAATAAATATCGCATTTTATAAAACAAAATAAATCTTTTTAACGAGCCACGTTTACTCTTAAGTTTTGGGGTTCTTTCTTTTAAAGTACCACCCATTAAATTCTATTTATTTTGCTTCCTCCTCTGAACAGCAGCTAGCTATATAGACTGGTTGACTTCTCAGAAGCAGAGAACCTTAGTACTATACGAGCGATATTTTTTAAGTAAGGTCAGTTTTGTGATAAAAACAAAACTATATACGGAGTGAACCAAAAAAAAACTCGCAACTGAAAATTTCTCAGAACCTTAGTACTATACGAGCGATATTTTTTAAGTAAGGTCAGTTTTGTGATAAAAACAAAACTATATACGGTGTGAACCAAAAAAAAACTCGCAACTGAAAATTTCTAAGTCCAATGGAAATGTTTCACAAAGGGGTGAGTGATTCTGGAAGGAAGAACACTATCATTAATAAGAGTTAAATGGAACGAGTCGATTTCTAGAAAAGGTGAACATAATCTTACTTAATACACAAATTGTACACTTTTATGATCATTGTCTCGTTTATTGAATGATCTAATGTTAACATTCTTCCTTCTAGAATCGCTCACCTCCTTTGTGGACCGTTTCCTTTGGACTTAAAAAGTTTTTTTTGGTCCACCTTATATATTTTCAAAAGTCTTCTGTAACAGATATTATGTACCTTTAACTATTTCTCCATATACAACCTGTGGTTTAAAGTTCGATGAATGACTAAAACAAAATAAGTATGTATGTGGATCGTACTAATGAACAGATTAAAAGCACAACACTCTTTAACCACAACTAAAAAAGGCCTTAAACAAGAAATAAAACAAAAATAATGAAAAGAACAATACAACCTGTAAACGTCTTTCGAAAGCTTTGCTTTCATCTTCAGCAGACAAGGAGAACCTCAAGAGATTCTTGAGAGAACTGACTTGTTTATTGAATTAGCAAGGTATATATAGTGAACAAAGACCAATAAGAACAAAAACCCCCCGAAAACGTAATCACCGTTTTGGTAACTGGGCCACCCATTGGATCAAACTAGATTCACCGAAGGGGCCCCTGTCCGAATTTAACAGTAGCTCCTTATCCGTTTTATTTATAGCTAAGCTTTCGTAAGAATCTAACAAGTATTTTTTATTGACCGATTTTATTAATTTCACACTGAATTCGTGGCCCGTGTCCAGGGAATGCTTCGCGATGGCTGACTGGTTGCTTCTGCCAAATCTTGTGTGGTTTAAATGCTCCTTAAATCTTGTTTCAGTGCTTCGGAACGTCTGCCCTTTGTACATCATAGGGCATTGGTTGCATTTAGCCTGGTAGAAATGAAACAACTGCTGGGCAACCCTAAGGACCAGATCCCACCACTACAAAAATCAGGCATCTACCAGGCTAAATGCAACCAATGCCCTATGATGTACAAAGGGCAGACGTTCCGAAGCATTGAAACAAGATTTAAGGAGCATTTAAGCCACACAAGATTTGGCAGAAGCAACCAGTCAGCCATCGCGAAGCATTCCCTGGACACGGGCCACGAATTCAGTGTGAAATTAATAAAATCGGTCAATAAAAAATACTTGTTAGATTCTTACGAAAGCTTAGCCATAAATAAAACGGATAAGGAGCTACTGTTAAATTCGGCCAGGGGCCCCATCGGTGAATCTAGTTTGATCCAATGGGTGGCCCAGTTACCAAAACGGTGATTACGTTTTCGGGGGGTTTTTGTTCTTATTGGTCTTTGTTCACTATATATACCTTGCTAATTCAATAAACAAGTCAGTTCTCTCAAGAATCTCTTGAGGTTCTCCTTGTCTGCTGAAGATGAAAGCAAAGCTTTCGAAAGACGTTTAGAGGTTGTATTGTTCTTTTCATTATTTTTGTTTTATTTCATGAATGACGTTAAATTGCTAACGGTCCTAATAGTGCACCTTTGTCGCATCCTGCCCCAGACAGGTCGAGACATGTTTAAACAAATTTGAGAGAATCAGCGCTGCGAGTGTGTTTATTATGTTTAAACAGGACATTGAAGAGAAAAGGCGTAATACCCGCGGTCGAAACTCAAAATGGATCAGCGAACGTAAGACTCATGAAATGATGACAACAGTTTACAAAGAAAGTGCTATTACTTTGAAGTGTGTTTGAGTGGTTTAAATGATTCCGAGGAGGCCGGAACACCGTAGAAGACGCCCTCTGAAGTGGCCAGACATCCAACGTAATGTTACGTTCCAACTAAAGGCTATCTCTAAAAACGACTACGCCAGGAGTTTCCAGGACTTGTACAGGCGTTCCCTGAAGTGCATTACCATCGACGGGGATTACTTTGAAGGATAGTAACTGCTGTTTCATGTAAGCGAGCAATCCACTCTCCATATGTCATCATTCACCGAACTTTATTGTCACAGGTTGTAGTTTCTAAGTTTATTTTGTGACAAGTCACGTGTTGTGTGTGCAATTTAATTATGGGGAATAAATTATTGAAATATTTTTTTTAATCGGTAGCGGCCAATCGTTGGCGGGGTTTCCGTGATTCTAAGACGAGTCCTAAAAGAATCACGTGACGCTTTCCGGCGCTACGCCATAGGCACTACAGAAATGATGGCCTGTGACAGACCCGGAGGGTAGATGCTCAAACACACATCATTAATGATTTATTTACTTTAGACCGATGTGCCAACTGGACGTAAACTTGTATAAGAAATATTGACTGTTGTTTTCTCCTTTTTTTTAACTTGTTGTAAGGGACAGCATGTGTTCTGCACGCCAGATGGCGTTTAAGCAGCAATAGCGCAATGGCTAAGGGGCCCCTTTAGTGGATCGCGATTGCTGTGGCTTATGCAGCTAATTAAATCATAATTTATGGTTGGTGCAAATTGTGGTACCTAACATGCAATGTTTGTTCATCCTTATAAGGTTAGACATCGAGCTGATATTAATGTGAATAAATAAACCACTGATGAATGATATAATCAAGTACCGAAAGGCTAAATGAATACTGCTACATAAAACATTGAAAACCTGCGTTGCTTATATAATCCACCCGTAAAACTTCTAATTTGAAATTTGCATATATTTGAAATCAATTAGGGCACGTGCTACCTAACTATTTCCGACTATTACTATTTACTTGTTAGATTCACTCATGACACGTTGCTACAAGTAGTTTGATATATTACATGCCATATCTTAATATTGAAAGTTCCAATGGTACCATATTGTATCATATAGTACCATTAAGGCACGTGCTATATAACCGTTTTCCACTATCATTATTTATTCGTTATATTCACGCATCATACGTCATTACGAGTTGTTTGATATATTTCATGCCATATCTTAGCATTGAAAGTTCTCCTCAGCTCTAACAGGCATTATACAATTGGCGAAACAATTGCATGGAAATATGGCAATTATCAAAGAAGCGTTTTTTCAGTTTGTTGGGATTTTTTGTAATTGCAGCAAATATGAAGAGGATAACGATCAAGTAATTACCTATAGTACCATATTGTATCATAAAGACCATTAGGGCACGTGCTATTTAACCATTTCCCACTATCATTATTTACTCGTTATATTCAGTCATGATATGTTGTTACGAGTTGTTAGATATATTACACACCATATCTTAGCATTGAAAGTTCCATCGGTACCGTATGGTACTATTAGCCACGTGCTAGTAAACCAATTCCTACTATCATTGTTTACTTTTTATATCCAGTCATTATATGTTGTTACGAGTTGTTTGATATATTACATGCCATATCTTAACATTGAAAGTTCCAATGGTAACTTATTGTATCCTATAGACCATTAGGGCACGTGCTTCGTAACGGTTTTTCCATTCTCTTTATTTATTCGTTATATTCACGCATGACACATCGTTACGAGTTGTTTGATATATTACATGCCATATTTTAGCATTGAAAGTTCCAATGATACCATATTGTATCATATAGACCATTAGGGCACGTGCTATTTAA
>JAHWFO010091038.1:118290-150100 GCA_023313115.1 Rhysida immarginata
CACCATGACACGTTGTTACGAGTTGTTTGATATATTACATGCCATATCTTAACATTGAAAGTTCCAATGGTACCATATTGTATCATAAAGACCATTAGGGCACGTGCTATTTAACCATTTCCCACTATCATTATTTACTCGTTGTATTCAGTCATGATATGTTGTTACGAGTTATTAGATATATTACACACCATATCTTAGCATTGAAAGTTCCATCGGTACCGTATGGTACTATTAGGCACGTGCTAGTAAACCAATTACCACTGTCGTTATTTACGCGTTATACTCATTAATTATACATCCTTAAACGTACACGTGCTATTACACCAATTTGTGGTATCACTAGTTACTCTCATATATTCGTTCATGAGACGTCGTGACGATTTATTTTATATATTACATGCCATATCTGGTTATCGAAAATTTTTAGAGGGGTATCTTAATGTTACCATTAGAGCACGTGCCGTTAGAGCACGTACCTATTCCGGCTATCTCAGGTTCGTACTTGTTCGTGCTCTGTCCCATATGAATGGATTGGTGAAAACAGTGTGAAAAAGTTAATTCGTTTTCAAGTTATCGTAATAAATTAATAATAAGCTCCCTACGAATAAAATTCTTTTGATTTAGAGTCCGTTCTGCCCTTTCAATAATCGTCAATCTCGTGCATCCTGCACGCGCACCATCTCATTAACGTTTAGAGTATGCGCTGAGCCGAACGTATATGCTTATTACGCGTTTTCCCCAATGTAATTGTACCGATTTCGGGCTATCTTCGAACTGAATTTATCAATTGGCTAAACTCTATTTAATAACGTTATATTCGTTCATGGCTCGTCGTTACGAGTGGTTTGATATGATACTTACTATATCTTAACATGGAAAAATTTTGGGGGGTATCACAATAGTACAATTAGAGCGCGTGCCACTGTACAGATTTCGACCATCTTCGAACTCGTCCGTGCCATTTACCATATCTATCGATTGGTGAAAACAGATTTTCAAAATCTTTCATACTTTCCGAGAAAATCGAGTTACGGACGGACGGACGGACAAGGCCAAAGCATAAAGCACCTTTCGGTACTTAATAATTATTGTCCTTCTAATTGATCTAGAAATCTGTGTAGCCCGAGTCATTATTTCCACTCCTCTAAATCAGTTCCGAACTCAGTTGACGCGCGCCCCAACGAGACTATATTCAAGACGGGTATAGGATCGTGCATGCTAATGAAGTGGGGGCGTGTCACAATTTAAGCATTTGTCATAGCGCGCAATATACTTCCACCGGTGAAGAATGTCACGCAGTTTTCACTTGTTCATCATCGTTGAAATGCAGGCTGCGAATGAACTTATTTAGTTTCCAGTACAGGTGGTAACCACTGGATGCAAGGTCCGGACTCAAATAGTTCCCAAACAAAAGATCAACAACTTGATCACCTGTCTTAGAAAATAGTGGCTACCATCTGTTCTGGGATGTAAAGGAGTTCTTCGAGAGCCTACATTTCAGCGACTATGAACAAGTGAAAACTGCATGGCTTTCTTCATCGGCAGCGACTTCTATGAAGTGATCATGTAGAAGTTCACGGAGCGATATGCCAAGTGCTTAAATAAATTTGGAAACTGGAAAAATAGCTAAAGATATATAGAATCTGGTAAAGAAAAAAAATTTAAAAAAATATACAGTTGAGCCCTACTTAAGGATCCCTGATAAAAGGATGGTCCGCTTATAGGGATACAAAGTGTACAGTCCCGTTTTTTTTAATTGATTTCAATGCATTATAACTCCTCTTAAAAGAATACGGGATAAAAGGATAATCTGCTTACAGTATAAGGATAAATTTCTCAGCTAAAATTTGTGTTGAACTCAGTTAAATGGATAAAATAACTAACGTGCTAGGATGTCATTAGCGGACACATTGTTTCTGGTGATTGGCAGACATTTTTTGTAAAATATATACTCTGAGTATAATACAAGTGATATGCAAGCTTCATAAGGGGTAAGAGAAATTCAGTACACTTCAGTGTTCAATTGTGACTGTCATGTGACGTCGTTCTGAGTTTCTTCTTTACCTTTACTCTAAGATTCCCCTATCACTTAAGGAACTACTGCAACGCACTTTAATTATTAACACTCGCCGCTTGATACTAATTGCGCTTCCTACCACTACTGCTAGTCTAATTGCGCTTACTTCACTGCACCAAATGTGACGTCATCGTTATGTCCTTATTTACCCCTAAGCTAAGATCCCTTATCTAAATAGGAACTTTACAAAACACATTTTAAACTTAACTATTCTCTTAGCTCCACTAGTTACTATTTATCCTAAATCAGCTATACCGTCTGCTAAACTTATCACATTACCTTATACAATTAATCCTAATTACTATACATTTATATCTTACCTGTGCCACAATATTTTTACTTATAGATCGTATAGTGGTAGTTTGCTCCTCCCCTCCTTTTTTTATTTGATAAGGTTCCTTAAATAACATGTATCCCAAAAAGGTAAACAAATAATGACAAAAAAACAACTTATTATAATCAATTACTCCCAAACCTAAATCAATTCTCCAACTTGATTCCTATACCCCCTTGTAATCTGCTCCCTGGTGGCATGTATGATCTCCAATACGTTTAGTTATCCCTCTTTGTGTACTAATTATTATTGATCAAGGGAGTTTAAATGATTAATTTAAATTTAAATGTCTTCAGTCTCCTTTTAATAGGGAAAAGGAATTAATAAAAATAAAAAAAAATAATAAAGTCTCCAATCTTGAAAAACGATGAAGAAACTTGTGAGATGGAAAAAGAACTCAAATGATTTAGTAGTCTATTGAAGATGTTGTTGATAGTAGAGCCTATTCAGGATGTAGATGAAGTCTTGTGCAGATAATGTTGATAGGGGAAAACGATAATCTTGCTGGAAGTGTTGGTTTTGAAATACAGATGAAATTTTGAAGAGGGTGATCCAAATATTTAGGATAAAATTTGTATAAAAAAACGTTTTTGAGAATATTTCTCATCATCAGTTGGATTAAACATTTTTATAATCTTTTTAAAAGCTTTTTATAACTTTGCTGTGTTAGTTTGTTTAGGTCAAATCTTGTAATCAATATTAAACCAACTTTCTGACAAGCTAGGGAGCTGTAATTTGACACAATTATGCAGAATTGATGTGAATTTTTAGACAAGAAAAAAATTCTCAAATCGGTTCATTGGTTCGTGTTCTAATGGTACTAACGCATTGCTACGAATTAATTGTTGTAACAATTGGACATTTCGTTATGGCGAGAGGTAAATGTATCTATTGTTTATTGTTGCAAAATTAAGCTTTATTGTTGCCACTAAATGAAGCATTATAAAAGCTTGGTTTGATAAAACCCTTTTTAGCACATCTATATATATAAAGAAGGATGTTTGTCTGTGGGTCTGTGGGTCTGTGTGTACGTTTTTTATACAAATCTACAGTTTTATTCCGATCTTGATAAAATTTCGCATACATGACCCTCAAAGCATGAGGAAGGTCACTGTCTACCTCAGATTTCGGAAAAATAATAAATATCGATAAAAAATCGATATTCATGGTTATGGCAAGGCATTTTAATGAGAAATATCTCATGACCAACAATGCAAGGCAAAGTTTGTACAACAATAGGTATCAACAATGGTATCAACACGCAATTCACAAACGCTCTGCATGAACAAACAATCAATATCTCATGACTAACAATGAAAGGAAAAGATTGTGCAAGTGTAATTATCCCGGGCAACGCCGGGTAACTCTTCTAGTCTATATATATAAAGAAGGATGTTTGTGGGTCTGTGGGTCTGTTTGTCTGTATGTTTTTTATACAAATCTACAGTTTTATTCCGAACTTGATAAAATTTCGCATACATGACCTTTAAAGGATGAGGAAGGTCACTGTCTAACTCAGATTTCGGAAAAATAATAAATATCGATAAAAAATCGATATTCATGGTTATGGCAAGGCATATTAATGAGAAATATCTCATGACCAACAATGCAAGGCAAAGATATCAACAATGGTATCAGCACGCAATTCACAAACACACAGCATGAACCAACAATATATATCTCATGACTAACAATGAAAGGAAAAGTTTGTGCAAGTGTAATAATCCCGGGCAACGCCGGGTACCTCTTCTAGTTTTCTATATATAGAAATGTGCTTATGTGATCGGTTTGTCCAGCTGTCCGTCCGTCCGTTCGTCCGTCTGTAGACAATCCCACAATTCATTGCGTTGCATGTATTGAATTGCATGTATTGCAATCTCACAATTCATTCAATCATGTCTTGAATTGCTGGAAGAAACGAATTATCCTCGCATTGGGTAAAACGACTGTTGAGAACATGGGTTCGGTTCTGCGCTTGCTCTAAACGTTAATGAGATGGTGTGCGTGCAGGATGCACAGGTTTGACGATTATTAAAAGGGCACTTCGGTCCCTAAATCAAGAGAATTTTTTTATTCCTAGGAGCTTAGCATTTATTACGATAACTTGAAAACGAATTAACTTTTTCACAATCTGTTTTCATTAATCCATTAAAATGGGACAGAGTACGCAGAAGTACGAACGTGAGATAGCTGGAATAAGTACGTGCTCTAATAGCACGTGCTTTAATGGTACCATTATGATACCCTCTTAAAAATTTCCTATAACAAGATATGGCATGTAATATATCAAACAAATTGTCACAACATGTAATGAACGAATATAAAAGAGTAACTAGTGATAGCAAGTATCGGTCTAATGGCACGTGTACGTGCAAGGATGTCTCATGAATGAATATAACGGTATATAGTGATGTCTGAATTGTTTAGTAGTACGTGCTAAGATATAGCATGTAATATATCAAACGACTCGTAATAACGTGCCATCAGTGAATATCACGTGTAAATAATGATCATAGTTATTGGTTTAGTAGCACGTGCCCTAATGGTGCCCTATGATACCATATGGTAACCTTGGAACTTTCAAAGCTAAGATATGACATGTAATATATCAAACGACTCGTAACAACGTGCCATGAGTGACTATCACGAGAAAATAATGATAATGGTTAACAGTTTAGTAGCACGTGCCTTAACGGTGCCCTATGGCATGATATGGTACCATTGGAACTTTCAATTCTAAAACATGGCATGTAATATATCAAACCTCTCGTAACAACATGTAATGAGTGAATATCATGAGAAAATAATGATAATGGTTATTGGTTTACTAGCACGTGCCCTAATAGTGCTTTATGAAACCATATGGTACCATTGGAACTTTCAATGCTAAGATATGGCATATAATATATCAAACAACTGGTAATAACCTGCTATGAGTGAATATAACGTGTAAATAATGATAATGGTTATTGGTTTACTAGCGCGTGCCCTAATGGTGCTCTATGACACCTTATGGTACCATTGGAACTTTCAATGCTAAGATATGGCATGTAATATATCAAACAATTCGTTACAATGTGCCATGAGTGAATATCACGTATAATGATAATTCTATTGGCATAGTAGCACGTGCCTTAAAGGTGCCATATGATACCATATGGCACCATTGGAATTTTAAATGTTAACATATGGCATGTAATATATCAAACAACTCGTAACAACATGCCATGAGTGAATATATCGAGTAAATAATGATAGTGGCAATTAGTTTTGTAGCACGTGCCCTAATGGTACAATACAGAATTTATAGAACTTTTAATGCTAAGATATGGCGTGTAATATACCAATCAACTCCTTACGCGTTATTAGATCTTTTGTTATATAGAGCTGATTTGAATCAAGAGTATAGTACTCTTAGGCTTAATGGTATCTAAAACTCATTACTAATTATTTAATAGTAGTTAATCGCTTGCTTCAATAGGACTTTAGTAATTTAATATGAAAATCTAATAGATGCCTACACATAACGCTTCAGCAATTGAGGCTCACTTCGTTTAACATTATGTGAGAATTCTTACAAATTAAAGAACTTTTATTTTTTTCAGTGTATGAAGAATAACTTCACACTCTATTTACCTTTCATTCTTCAAGTTTATTTTCTTAAATTCTCTCTATACGTTAGCCTTATTAAATAGTAATTTACAATTTAGTTTTCATATTTATTTATTTATTTACTCTCAAGTGTTTTAAAATGTTGGTTAATTCTATCCATAGCAAATAAGTGTGCTCCCTTTATCCGCTTTGGCGGTAAAATCATTCTTGTTTAATTATGAAAGTATATTTTTAAAAATGAACTGATTTTTTATTTCTGAAATCGCATTTTACCAATTCGAAATCGCATTTTAGCAATCTGCAAAAACTGTAATGTGCCGAACAAATAGATTAGACGCAATAAACCTTAATCCATAGCATGGAGTACTCTCTGTGGGGACATTGGAAACAAACAGTGCACAGTCTCCAGATAGACACGCGGGCACAATTAGTGGCCAGAATAATAGCATCACCTGACGAAATTAGAAGTTATCATGACGTAATGACAAAGTTATACGAGTCACTTCTTCGACGATGCAATATCTGCATTCAGGCTCAAACCGGCCAATTTGAACATTTCTTGTAACTCTAGAAGAAAGAAAAGTTGGACCCATCTTAATAGGACCTTTTGTGTTTACCTTGACCTCTATCATATCCCTTTAATTGTTTTACACACGATTTGAATCACCCTGTATAGAAACGAGGACATCCACTGACTGAATCACTGACTCATCATCTCACACCAAAATCTACTTAGGCCACCCACTCGAAAATCGGTGGGGTCATACTACGAATAGCGTAAGAACGAGTTAAGACGGGGTTTCACGAATTTCGGCCCTCCCTGCCCTCCTAGGGAGGCAGAAAGGAGTTGCACGTTCGGACGCCTAGCTCTGCCCCCAAATAACGTAGCTCTTCAAAATTTTGCAGGAAGGTTTCCTCGATTTTCGATGTTCGAATTTTAACGGTGCGAAAACTGAGAAAAAAATCAATTTTCGCAGGTGTTTCAAAAAAAGTTTTTTGATAGTTTGATCCAACTTAGCAGGTAATAAAGATAAAGGAATGAAACTCGGAGGGAAACGTCTTGGGGATATTTCCAAGAAATAAATGTGTGTTTTTAGCACATTTTCTATATAAAGAAATTTGCTTATGGGATCGGTTTGTCCAGCTGTCCATACGTCCGTTGTAGCCAATCCCACAATTCATTGCATTGCAATAGAAAGACTGCATTTATTGAGTTGCTGGAAGACACGAATTATCCTCGCACTCGGAAAAACGCGTGTTGAGAACATACATGGGTTCGGCTCTGCGCGTACTCTAAACATTAATGAGATGGTGCGCGTGCAGGATGCACGTGTTTGTCGATTATTGAAAGGGCAGTTCGGTCTCTACATCAAGAGAATTTTTTTACTCTTGGGAAACTTAGTACGTTTTATTACGACAACTTAAAAACGAATTAACTTTTTCAAAGTCTGCTTTCACCAATCCATAATTATGGAACAGAGCACTAACAAGTACGAACGTGAGATAGCCGAAATAAGTACGTACTATAATAGCACGTGCTTTAATGGTACCATTAAGATACCCCCTTAAAAACTTCCTATAACCAGATATGGCATGTAATATATCAAACAAATCGTCGCAAGATGTCATGAACGAATATATAAGAGTAACTAGTGATAGCAAGTATGTTCTAATAGCACGTGTACGTGCAAGTAGGACTCATGAATGAATATAACGCGTAAATAATGTTTGTGTGAAATATTAGTACTACGTGTTTTAATGGTGCCAAATGGAACTTCCAATGCTAAGATATGGCATGCAATATATCAAACAGCTCGTAACAACATGCTATGAGTGAATATAACGAGTAAATAATGATAATGGTTATGGGATTAGTAGCACGTGCCCTAATTTTGCTATATGATACCATTTCGTACCATTGGAACTTTCATTGCTAAGATATGGCATGTAATATATCAAACAACTCATAACAACTTGCTATGAGTAAATATAACGACTAAATAATGATAATTTTTATCTTTTAGTAGCACGTGCCTTGTGCAAGGCTTGAGTGGCTATTGGGTGGTCGGCAGTTGGCGAAGAGCCGGTAATCCTACGTTGTTAAACTTCCCGAATAACCAATAAGGGGACGCAGACCAACTCCCGAACCCGATGTATCATGCGACCCGTGCCGATAGGTGGATAGCTCTTCGTTAAAGTGTCTTTCCCGGAGCCTCTTCGACATTCAGGAGTATTTTGCCGTATTCCGGCATACAGGCACTCCCGCGATGGACCGTATATCCTGCGTTCCTACTACAGTTTATGGAAAGTAAGAATTTTACCTTACCTGAGGACCCTTCAGGGAATCAGGACATTACAGGTGCCACCACTGAGGTTGTAATGACCTCAGTTGAATCATTTGAAACTGATAAGTTTGCCACTCCCAAACCTGAGGCGCCACCTACTGCAGAGCAGGAGACCTCGGGTGAGGGCAGCGGCAAACCTCTATCCAAATCACTTTCTTGGGTGGCTAAACGCCGTAAATCCAGGAAGAAAAGGTTGGAGAGCACTAAGGCCACAACGCCTAAAGTCGAATCTCAGCCATCTGGTAGGGAGGTGCATATCCCGACCAAAAGACCACGGCCAGTGGGTAACACTCCTTCATCAGATGGTAAGAAGCTTCGCAAAAGACCCAAACCTTGAATTTTCGCGAAGCTCTTAACATCAACCAAAATGGCAGTAGTTTTGGAAGGCTATCCAGACAAGCAGCTCAATGAGCAGCAGTTAGAAGCCTTCCAAGAGCTACTGATGAATTATATGGGAGAAATGTCTTCTGGCACAGGACTCCAATTTAAATACTGTCGGCTAGGGGCTGGAGCTATGATTTTACTCTGTGCCGACCAAGACACAGCTGATTGGCTGACTACTATAGTCAAGCGTATCACTCCCTGGGAAGGACAGGTTCTCTTGGTTGGTAAGGCGAAGACAATCGTCAAAACCACCAAGATTATCTTGAAACTCCCAGTCGTGTTCAAGAAATATTCTGGTATGGATATGCTAACAAGGATTGATTTCCAGAATAAGGACATATCGCCTACACAATAGGGCATCCTTAACCTCAAGCTTGAGGATCAAGGAGTAACCATTGTATTATCTATCCCTGAACTGGATGCGAGGATTCTGATTGACAGGAAATAGCTTTAGTACATTGGACTGTCTCAGATCCAAGCTAAGGTTATAGGGAACTCACCTGATAAGACATCATCTAATGCTGAAGTACCTGCAAGCAAATCTTCAGCATAAGAAACTGGCCGTCGCCAACCTGAGCAACATTTTCCTAGCTGAGGAGATACAAATCGCTCTGATTCAGGAGCCCTGGATTTTCAAGGGCGGAATCAGAGGTTTGTCTAACTGTGGAGGTAAACTAATTTATGATTTTAAATATTCATCTCCCCGTGCATATCTGTTGAATAAAAACAGTATTAACGCACTTTCTATGTATCAATTGTGTTCTAGAGACTTAGCGGTGACATAATGTTTGTCTCGGCCTACCTCCCATACGAGGAAACTTTTCTCATCAATGATCATATCAAGAGAATAAGGGAAACATCGACTTCTCACAAGGTGGCGATCGTCGTTGGATGTGATGCCAATGCTCACCACATGTTGTGGGGCAGTATCGACACAAATCTCAGAGGTAAACTTCGTTTTGAATTTATCCTAGAGAATAACTTAGATATATTTAATCAAGGTAATAAGCCAACCTTCATTACTGTAGTAAGAAGGGAGGTGATTGATGTTACTTTTGGTTGTTCGACTTTGCGGAAATGGATTAGAAAATGGCATGTAGATGAGAAACCTTACATTGCTGACCATTAACTTATCCACTTTTCTTTCATTACTGGTACACACGGGGATAGAACGTTTAGGGATCCTCAGCGGACTAATTGGGTTCAATATCGCGAGGACGTTCGTTCCACGATTTTCAGTCTTCCAACCAGAATCAATGATACTGTTGACCTGTAGCTTTGTGTAATTGGGTTACAGCAGGCCCTGGTACAATCGTGTCATAACAACTGTCCTCTGCTGAGGAAGAGATGTGGATCCCACTGTCCTTGGTGGAACCATGATCTCTCTCTACAGAGACAAAGAATAAGGAAGCTTTTTAATAAAGCTAAAAAGACTAATGAGTGTCAGGTTTATAAAAATGCCCTCGCTGATTATAATAAAGCTGTTAGATCAGCTAAACATACTTCATGGAGGAATTTCTATGAATCAGTTCAAAAGACTGAGGAAGGGGCCAGACTCTATAAACTTTTGAGATGCGAAAGACCTATTATGGTTGGCACTCTCAAGAAATCTAATGGTGAATTCACCAGTAACAGTAGAGAAGTCCCTGAATTCACCAGCAACTCACTTCCCAGGCTCTGAGCTCATTAGTCCGTTGGATTCGGTGTAGCTTGACTCCATGGTCAGGACATCGCGAACCGGGTGGGCTGCTGCGGGTGAAGTAATTACTCGTCGTAGGGTCATTTGGGCAATTAAACCCTTTGATCCCTATAAATCACCTGTGCCGAACCAAGGTTATTAGAATAATAAGGTTGCGCGCTCACAGCAGATCTCGCAACTTCTCACAAAATCTCAAAAAGATCTCGGAGTGCTTTGACGTCATCCAGAGGCGAAGTGGCGCGATTAGCAAATGAATCACGCGAATTTCGGTTTGATTGAGGCATTATTAGGTACTTTCGTGGAACTCATGAGAGCCATTTGGGAATAAAATTGTTGTTCGTACTGCTTACATAGTGATGAAGTGAATATAGAGTAAGTAAACTTGAAATTTTATTGTTCAACTGTGCAATAGCGTGTTGCCAGAATGAAGGAGAGGTGGAAGGCATTTCGTTTTTCTCTTTTCTCAAGGACCCTAAATAATGAATTCATTTTTACGCATCTAATTTTTAAACTTTCCTTCAAATTTGATTATCCGAGAATTCTCTTGTCGATGAAAGCTTACTCGATCAATTTTCATTTAATCTAAACTCTTATTCTTCATCCTGGCGTTATTCCCGCTATTGCAGGGTCCGCTCTGCAACGAAGTTGTCTCCATTTGGTTCTATCCAAGCCGTACTCCGGTTATACGCTGGCAATCTTTAAGTCTTCTGTAATTCTGTCCAGCCACCGTTTCCTTGGCCGACCTCGGGGTCGGCATACACCACGGTCGATGTTCATAGCTGTCTTGGCCACCGAGTCCTCTGCACTCCGGATCACATGCCCATACCATCGTAGGCGGGATTCAAGCAGTTTGTCCTTGATGGGGGCCACTCCTAGTCGCTTTCGTACGTTCTCATTCTCAACATGGTCCCATCTCGTGATTCCCAGGCTCCATCAGAGCATACGCATCTCCATCATGCTGAGACCGGCCAACATTCGGAGCCATACAGGGCCACTGGCCGGACCACAGTCCTGTATATCTTCCCCTTGAGGTGATCTGGCATTCTTTTGTCACAGAGGACCCCAGTAACCTGGCGCCACTTCAGCCAGGCTACCTTTATTCGCGTTCGGACGTCAAGGGTGATAGTCACGTCATAGCTGATGACCGAGCCAAGGTATCGGAATTCTTCCATCTTCCTCAACTCTTCACCATCAACACTTATAATGCCATCGGTTTGAGGGCCCCCCTCCAGGTATTCGGTCTTCTTTGCGTTAAGCCGCAAGCCATATCCCTCCAGAAGGGTTTTTTAGAGATGGATGTTCTCTTGGACCTTTTCTCTGTCATAATTTCCCAGGAGTTCGTCATCGGCATATAGGATTTACCAGAGGTGAGGCAACTGGGCCATTCCCTGGTAGACCCTAACAGTGATTGGGAAGGGTGGTGAAAAGCCAGCCACACATCGGACTGAACTGGTGACTCTTTTATATAGTAGTTGTATCCATTCGATGTATATTTCGGAGACTCCATGCGATCTGAGAGAGTGCCAGATAAGATCGTGAGGCACCCTATCGAATGCTTACTCTAGGTCCAGGAAAGCCATGTGCACTGTTCTGTTCTTCTCCCTGCACTTTTCCAAAAGAAGGCGAGCAGCATAGATAGCGTCACTGGTGCCACAACCTTTCACAAAGCCACATTGGTTTGGGGTAATGTTTACAATCTTCAGAATACGGTCATCGTTTATACGTTCGAAAATCTTCAAGTATGGTATAATAGGCGAATAAGGCGATAGTTGGCACAGTCAGTCACATCCCCTTTGTTCTTCCAGATGGGTACTGTGGTGCTGGTCTGCCAGATTTAGGGAATTTCTCTATTGTTGGTGATTTTATTCAGAAGTTCAGTTAGGATCACAGCTCCACGTCGACCAAAAAACTTCCATACTTCGACTGGAACGTCGTCAAGTCTGGTTGCTTTTCCGTTTTTCATTTTCTTTATTGCCAATTCCACCTCGGAGGTTGTAATGGGCGGGACAGGCCCAGGAACAGGGGCGAACACTCGTGATCGATGGATGTGGAAACTCTTGGTTACTGATCACCGAAAAGTAGTCATTCTATCGCTTTAGAACAGCGGACGGATCTCGCATGACCTGGTGGTCATCGCCATTGATGTTTTCGATCTGGCCGATGTCTTGCGTTGAGTAGTGTCGTGCACTTGCGAGGCAATATATTTTATTCACCCCCTCTGGTGAGTCCAGGTCGATATATAGTTGGTCATTATCAGCCGATTTCGCTGCTGCAACGGCCCTCTTTGCTGCTGGCATGCAGGTTTTATGCCGTATGATAATATAAATCCGTTTACGTTTGGCGCCACCTCTTAAATGCGATTTTCTTTTTTTCAACGATTCTCTGCACTTCTGCATCCCACCACCAGACCTGTTTTTTTTATATATCTCGTCCCTGGTTTGGTTGTCCAAGCGTATCACGGACGATCCTGTGGATTTTTTCTGTCAATCTGTTCCATATTTCGTTCACTGGTTGATCAGAGTCAAAATCTAGCTGGTCAAGTTCGGTACTGAATCGGTCCTTATGTTTGGACAGCCTCCACTATTTAATATGAGCTGACCTACTCTTGGGTGGGTGCCGATGCTGTCCGATATCTAAGTACATATCAAGCACTAATAGTCGATATTGTGGAGCAACGTTTTCAGATGATATGACCTTAGTGTTTGATACAAAGTTCATGTTGTTCCTGGGCGTCAGCCAGTAATCGATTTGTGTATAATTTCCACCACTGGCGTAGGTGATCAGGTGATTTTTGAAGAAAGTGTTAGTCACAGCAAGGTTGTGAGCTTCTGCAAAATCCAGGATTCTATTACCGTCATCGTTTCTCGTTCCGAAACCGTGTCCACCAATGTTCATAGCCCTCTCTCTTGGTCCCGACATGGCCATTTAGGTTGCCTCCGATAACAAGGTATTCTTCAACTCGCACTGATCGGAGAAGATCTTCGAGTTGATTCCAGAACTCATTTTTGGTCCCATCAGAGCATCCCGTTTGGGGGGGCATAGCAGGGGACAACCCGTAAGGGTACGTTTCCAGAGTCGATTTCGATTGACATGTGGCGATCCGATACACGATTGACTGCCACGACGCCATTTTTGATATTGGAGGTGAACACTATACTCACACCATTTTGGGTCCTCTCTTTACCATTATAATAGAGCCTGTATCTTTCCCCAACGTCCCTTGCTTTTGCTCCGCTTCATTTTTTCTCTTGGACGCAAGCAATATCGACATGGTGGTCCTTCAGGGTGCTGACAATTCGCGGCTTCTTCCACTCATAGTTCCAATATTAATTGTTCCAAGTCTAAGGCGGACTCGCTTCTTTAGACTACTACGTCCTTGAGTGGGTAGCCCTTGCAAATTTCTCGCGTCGTTTTGGCGGACTCGGCACGCGTCTCCGGCGGGGGACGCCCTAGCATTATCCGAATTTCAATTTTCCACTGCCATTTGATGAGACCGATTTGTACCTCGATCGATATGTCGCAACACCTGACATCAAGGACCTGCACAGTTAGTTGGTTATCTAGGAGGCGCCGCGTGGAGGTGGTGATAGGTTTTTGCTCTCCCAAGTTTTCAATTTCCAACAATGCATAGAATTCCTGTTATTCAGGCTTTTCATAGAAAAAAAGAGTTCCTAGTACTTAACAATTTCTTGAAAATCTTTAAAAAAAAATGATCAGTAACTGGAGATAATGGAGAGTTAGCAACTACTGAGAAAGAGTAGATAGACAACAAAGGAAGCACTGATTTAGCTCCGTGCTGTATTGAGCAAATGGTAAGCAAGTAAATAAAAGAATCGGCGACCGCTAGACTGCACAAATGGCCAAGTTTTGCTTCAAGACATCGAGAGAAGAGTGGGAGTTGCATCAACATCAACTGTACATCGAAGGTAAGATTACGTCAGTAAGAAATTAGACTAGCAATGGCACCCTTGGAGAGATCCGTCCATTATGAGGCTTTAAAAAATTATTTTTCGAATTCTAAATAAGAATTCTTACTGTATTAATTCTAAGCGTTTTTATGTGTTTATTTTTTAAAATATTGCAAAATTTAGTTCGAAAAACCGTCCGAGCCATGCCGGGCTTATCACCTAGATTATTTGGTAGCACATCAGAAACAAACCAATCATAAAATACACTTTGACTATATTCTGCGGGAATGTGTATATTCTGTAAACTGAGATGCTAATAATGCGATGATTAAACTTCCGTTTCCAAGAATTATTAATAATGAGCATAAATGATGATGCAGTGACAAAACATATAATAAGGCAGAGTCTATTGATAAGGCAAAAAAGTCACGCGTATCCCCCTTGAGCTCCCTGTCAAATATCAATACGACTAGCAAAAATGTAAGTGTCTGGAAAGGAAAGAGAAATAACGAGTATTGTTCTCAGAAACTCTGCAACTGAAAAAGAAAAAGTATACATGCATCTAAAACATCTCAACAACGGAAGTTTCGAATAGAGCAAGAGGGTATGAGAGCTTCTATGTTAAGGGCAAGAAAAACTTGAATATAAATTATTTGGTTATGCTCCGCAGTGGTGAGGCAAATCAAGAAGCGTTTAGATAATATATCCCCCAGAATACTTGTTTTTCGTATTTTTCGTTGAATGGATAGTCCCTTCGCTTTGTGTAATATTGATTGAGTTATTATTTAACCAATTTGATGTTATAATTTAATTTTTTGATTATGTTTTGTCTACCTACAAATGTAACTATTCCGGGCAACGCCGGGTACTTCTGATAGTATATAAAATTATTTATTTAATTTCTGGTTACGAAATGTTTAATAACCGCACAGTAAACTATCTTATCTTGAAAAAAAAATTAAAATGACAACAAAAATATCGCCATCGAGATAATAAAGAATCAGAAAGAATGTAATATAAAAAAAATAATAAGTTTTCATGGGAAAAATTTAAAAAAATTTTAAGAAAGAGGCAACAAATTTTCTAATTTGGGCAACGCCTCCTAAAGATAAGGCCTCAACTCGAAAACGTCATACATTGTTGCATCATCTTCCGAAGACCGAGGCCAACGAGAGACAGGTCAGGCCAATAACGTATTTTAAAGATAGACTCCGAATCCTATTGTTGTAACTTGAGGCAAATTGGGAAGCTCCATGCCCATAACTCGTCATGGCCGAAAGTGAGTGAAGATAATGCAAAAGACATGGCTAAACAGAAGAGTAACTGATTAATAATTCTTTCACACGCTGATCATGGAGTGATAAGTTTATCTTTTCGTTTACTTTGTATTTGAAGTATTTTATTATATTTTATAAACATTTTTTCGATCATGGTTTCAATTTCAATTTCGTTTCGATTGTCTTTCAGTTACGTATTTTCATTTTAGTTACGTATTTTCGATTTATTTTTGTGGAAAATGATTCCTGATTCTTTTTCTTGTTTATTTGTACAGTTGTACGCAGTTTAACTTTGAGAAATGGTATTGATTTAATTATTTCTCGGGCCCAAAATCTTCAAAAACAAAGCAGCCAGACAGCTGATTACTCCACGGCTCAAGAGACTTAAGTCATGGATTCTCATGGATTCAGAGTCTATCTTTAATATAAGTCATTGGTACAGAGCACTGACTTTTTTCATCCATGTTTGTGTTAGTTCTCTAATACGACATTGGCACGCATGCTCGTTGTGCCATTGCTCCCTCTCATGTGAAGCTGTAATGGCGGAAAAATGTCGCGTCGCTAAATAGATTTAGTTATACGAATTAATTGCATCATCATGCCATGAATGATTAGTGTGGAAAGAACTTTGTTCAAGTGCATCGGTTATGAACTGAAACAAGAAAGAAATTAAGTTATTTTTGATAATCGGAGAAGATTGGATCGGAAATAAAGTGCCTATCGCTAAACAGCCACTATCTACATCTGGTGGTAAAAATTGTAACTGTTCTTAATTAGGATTTTGCTGTGTGAAAACGTGGATTTGCCGATAAGCTTGATTCACCCGAATGTGTGTAAAATGATCATGATTATGAATTGTAGTATGAACATGGTATTCGTAGATGTGCGAAAAGCTTCAATAATTAGCATCTTTTTTCGAATAGGCATAAAATTGTTGATTCAAATAAGTTTATGCTCGATTATTAAGCTGCCTGTTTGCTGTGACTGTGCACGTCACCTGCCAATCGTGATCTAAAATGACACTCATTCATTCAAAAATTACCTCTAGCATGGGTATGCTTTACCTGAACACAACACGCGTTACACGATTAGTATGAAGTTTTTGAATGCAACAGTTTATACGGGGAAGGATGCCTCTATAATCAGTTGCCAATTCGAAGTTTGTCGAAAATAACCAGCTCAAAGAAGGCTGGCTTATATTAATTTTCATATTGATTTCCATAATAAACTTCCATAGCCACCCAAAACCTGGCTGTATGTATTAGGGCAATTATAAAATTGATTAATTTTGCATATTTTAGTCGTAATAAGCATCTCCGATTTAGTTTTGTTGACAAAAATCTGCAATTGGAAGCCATTGTCGGCCATCTTGACTTGTAGAATTTCCTGACTTATGGAAAACCAACTTGTGGATGGAAAACTGTAAGGTCACTGAGGATTTTCTTTCTAAATAAGCAATTAAGGTGGACCAGACAACACTGCTGCCACTTTAAGTCGCGATTCACTATGTCGCGAGCGGTGAAATCTTAGCTCCCAACATTCGCGACATAGATGGGCAATGGTGTACTTTGAACACTTGGATTTAGGAAAAGACTTTGCACAGGACCAGAAGAAGAACAAATTAATATTACGAGGGGTGTTCAAATTTTTTGCAGCGTTCTGAGAGCAACTGGATACCGGTTCTGTAGAAATCTTCAGGCTGATATCGAAACCACGTTTTCACATCACTGGAGCTGAGCCTCGGCCCTCCCAAAAACTTTTTCAATGGTCTAAAAAGATGATAGTCGCAAGGGGAGAGATCCAGGCTGTATGAAGGATGTGGTAAGAGGTCCCATTTGAGTTCCATCGACGTGTCCATAGTCAGTTTGGCTGTGAGTGGTCTGGCATTGTCTTGCAGAAAACAAACACCACTGATACGGAGTTCTGTTGGCTTTTTTCTTAGTGCCAGCTTCAGGGACGTTCTCAAAATGTCACTGTAGAAGAGTGCATTCATGTTTTGACGTTCTTACAAAAAATCGCCATGAATGACACCCTTAATGTCCTATAATACAGTCAACATCACTTTCGTTGCCGATGGTGTCATCTTGATTTCCACCCGGGTGGTTTTATGATCCTCGGAGAGTTGCTTAGGGACCCATCTGGCACAGATCTTGAAGAATTTCAGCTTATCGTGGATAGTCTCCACAATGAGAGTGCTGATGTTTAGTATTGAAGCCAATTCTCAGACACGAATCAGTCTGTTGTCCTTATCAGCTCATTTGTTCGTTTAATGATACCATCATCGACGGCAGTTGCTGGCCTTGCCTTAATGAGGTTCATTGCTAGTGGATTCTTGCCCTCCAAACTTTTGGCACCAAACAAAGACGGATGATCGAGACAAATATGACTCTGTGAACTGTCTTTGAAGTCTCTGATGAATTTCAGATGCTTTCACACCTTTAGAAAAAATAATAATCAGGTCTGGAAAGATGCGGTAGAAAACAATTTATTGCCTGACGCGTTTCAGCGTTACGCTATCTTCGGAGGCTGTTATGCTAAAGATTATGGGGCAATCGACAATCGAATCGACAATCGAACAGTGAAGTGTACATTCGTTAGGATTATCGATTATCCGATTGTTGGTTTATTTCTTATTGGAAAAGTGGTCGAGGAGCTGACAACAAACCGGCTCTCTAAATATGAAAATTTCAACAGGCAGCTCGCTATTTTCATAAAATTTCAACAACCGGCTTCCTGAAGTTGAAAAATTTCAACAATCGGCTCGCTAAATTTGAAAAATTTTAACATTGGGCTCTCTAATTTTGAAAAATTCCAACAAACAGCTTGCAGAAGTCGAAAAATTTGAACAAGCATCTCATTGAATTTGAAAAACTTTATCAGTCGGCTCTGAGTTTGAAAAATTTCAAAAAATCGGCTCGATAAATATGAAAATTTCAACAAGCTGCTTGCTATTTTCATAAAATTTCAACAACTGGCTTCCTGAAGTCAAAAAATTTCAACAATTGGCTCGTTGAATTTGAAAAATTTCAACAATCGGCTCGCTAAATTTGAAAAATTCCAGGAAGCAGCTTGCAGAAGTCAAAAAATTTGAACATGCGTCTTGTTGAAATTGAAAAACTTTATCTATCGGTTCTGATTTTGAAAAATTTCAAAAATCGGCTTGCTAATTTCGTAAAATTTCAACACCCTGCTTCCTAAAGTCGAAAAATTTCACCAATCGGTAAGTTGAATTTGAAAAGTTTTAACAATCAGCTGTCTAATTTTTAAAAGTTTCAAAGAGCAGCTCCCTAATTTCATAAAATTTCACCAATCGGCTTCTTGAATTTGAAATATTTTAACATTTAGCTACTCGAATTTTGAAAAATTCCAACAAGCAGTCAAAAATTTGAACAAGCGTCTTGTTGAATTGGAAAAACTTTATTAATCGGCTCTGATTTTGAAATATTTCGACAAATCGGCTCTCTAAATATGAAAAATCTCAACAACTGGCTCGTTGCATTTGAAAAATTTTTACAATTGGCTCTCTAATTCTGAAAAATTTCAACAAGCAGCTCGCTAATTTCATAAAATTTCAACAACCAGCTTCCTAAAGTCGAAAAATTTCAACAATCGGCTTCTTGAATTTAAAATATTTTAATAATCGACTCTCAAATTTTGAAAAATTTCAACAAGCAGCTTGCCGAAGTCGAAGAATTTGAACAAGCGTCTCGTTGAATTTGAAAATCTTCATCAATCGGCTTCGATTTTGAAAAATTTCAACAATCGGCTCGTTGAATTTGAAACAGTTTAACAACCGGCTCTCTAATTATGAAAAATTTCAACAGTCGGCTCACTAATTTCAAAAAATTTCAACAACCGGCTTGCTGAAGTCAAAAAAATTTCAACAATCGGCTCGTTGAATTGGTAAGATTTTATCAATTGGCTTTAATTTTGAAAAATTTCAACAGGCAGCTCTCTAATTTCATAAAATTTCAACAAGCGGCTAGCCAAAGTCGAAAAAACTTTCAACAATCGGCTCAATAGAATTTTCCTGCATATTTTCAATAATAAAAATGTTTTTATCGAATAACCTCTTTCCACAGATGCTTGTCCATGTGATAAAAGTAATAGAGACTGAATAATATTCCACAACTGTTTGTTGAATTTGAAAAATTTTAACAAGCGGCTCTGAGTTTGAAAAATTTCAACGGACAGCTCATTGACGTTGAAAAATTTCAACGGACAGCTCATTTCAATAATTTAAGAAGTGGCTCATTACAGTTGATAAACTTTAACAACGATTGGCTCTGATTTTAAAAAATTTCAACAAACTGCTCATTGACGTTGAATAACTTCAGCAATCGGCTCTCAAATATTGAAAAATTTCATCAACCGACTCGTTGGCGTTGAAAAATTTTAACAATTGGCTCTCAAATTTTGAAAAATTTCAACAAGCGGCTCATTGACATCGAAAAATCTTAACAATCGGCTCCGATTTTGAAAATAAATTCAACAAGCGGCTCGTTGACGTCGAAAAATCTTAACAATCGGCTCTCAAATTTTAAAAAATTTCAAGAAGCGCCTCACTAATTTTGAAAAACCCCGACAACCGGATAACAAATTCCGTAAAACTTAAGCCACCCTCAACATCACGCGAGTCGACACGAGCGGATCCCAAAACACCACTGGAGAAACGGAACGAAATAAAGATCAACAACAATAACAGTATCCTCCTGCTGACTATTGCTGCTACTTCTATTTTATAATTTGTACATACACAGTAGTCCTAGGGAGAAAGTAGCCTGGCCTCAGTTCATAAAATAACTCTATCGCCCCCTACCTCTCGTCGTCATCAACAACGCAGTCTTTTAAATAACGGCAGAGAGCGATCAAAACAATGTAAAGTGAAGTATGACGTGACAAGTTTTGTGCATACATTTAAAACAAATACTTCTTAATTACACAGTCATCGTAAATAATAATAATAATAATAATAATAATAATAATAATAATAATAATAATAATTTTTAATAATAATAATAATAATCTTTTTTTTAATCATATATTTAAAATACAGCATTGATTTTTAAGTTAAAAATACAGTTTTGTCAAACCCCGAAGCCTTACTATAGGCTTGTATGGAATTATAGGGACAAAAGATTAATAAAATTCAAACAATTCAATTATATAAACAGGAACAAAAAATTAATAACACACAAAACAAATTCAAATGTATACAAAACTTTGCCTTGCATTGTTGGTCATGAGATATTTCTCATTAATATGCCTTGCCATAATCATGAATATCGATTTTTTATCGATATTTATTATTTTTCCGAAATCTGAGGTAGACAGTGACCTTCCTCATGCTTTGAAGATCATGTATGCGAAATTTTATCAAGATCGGAATAAAACTGTAGACTTGAATAAAAAACGCACCCACAAACATCCTTCTTTATATATATAAATGAACCGAAACAAGATAGAATCTATATCTATCTATATATATAAAGAAGGATGTTTGTTTGTGGGTGAGTAGGTGGGTCTGTTTGTATGTTTTTTATACAAATCTACAGTTTTATTCCGATCTTGATAAAATTTCGCATACATGACCTTCAAAGCATGAGGAAGGTCACTGTCTACCTCAGATTTCGGAAAAATAATAAATATCGATAAAAAATAGATATTCATAGTTATGGCAAGGCATATTAATGAGAAATATCTCATGACGAACAATGCAAGGCAAAGTTTGTACAACAATAGGTATCAACAATGGTATCAACACGCAGTTCACAAACGCTCTGCATGAACCAACAATCAATATCTCATGACTAACAATGAAAAGAAAAGATTGTGCAAGTGTAATTATCCCGGGCAACGCCGGGTACCTCTTCCAGTCATAAATAATTATGATAATTGGTTCGGCGGTAAACGACCTATCAATTAAAGCGACATCTGTCAGCAAAAATTGTAATCCTTTTATCAAAATTTTGCATTTAACCTAGACGCTTTCGCCTTGAACATCTGTAGAATCATCATAAAGACTGAACGGATTTTTACACTTTTAAAAAGGAAATAATATAATTTATTATTCTGTTCTTTTTTAGATTTTAATATATATAAATTACAGCATTTTTAAGCACTCTTTGATCAATTAACTAAAAAATATTTACATGCACAAGGCTCCATAGCCGGATTATTTCAAATTTTTAAATTTATTTGTACGACTATAGGTGCGTTTTAGATTATGAAAATGAATTTGTTTGTTCTCATTAATGTTTTAGTGAAGTAATTTGTTATTATTATTATGTGACAATTAAATGTCAGTATAATGCGCTGCGCCCGGCAGAGGCAAATTATGTTGTGTATATGTTTATGAGCAAGTGGCATGTGCGTCAACTGAAACTGTTTTGTGAATGTGTGTGGATGTTGGTATCGTTTATTTAAAATTTATCTTGCGTTGCAATTTTCTGTTCGGTCATGGAATGTATGGGGGAAGGAGGCGGTCGAGTGTTTTATCTGTTTGTTGTGTGATTTGTGCCCAGGTATGGGTGAATTGAATGAGTAGTGTTTGTTTTTCTGTGCGTTGTTGTTGTGGATGTTGTGGTATGTCGTGTAGTACGTTGCAGTAAATAATTTGTCATTATAATTTTAGTTTTGGAAGTTTTATTTTTCTTATTGTTAAGGAATTTTTAATTGCCTGGCCGCTGTCCATCATTTGCGTCCCGACAGCGTTCAGGTATTGTTGGGTGAGATTGTTATCTGATATGTTCCGAAAAAACGGGTTAGATTGTTATCTGATATGTTGTTTTATAATGTTGAGGACTTTTATTGCTTTTCTTTATGTAGAGTTGAATTTTAGCTTCGAGAGTGAACGTGCGTTCGCTGTATGAATTGTCTTTCTTGTGTCAAGACGATGTTGCGGAACGGCCGTCTGCTATGTTGAGAATTCGGAGGCAGCGCGGTCGAGTATTTCAAGGAGTTGAAGGCGAACAAGAATAATTGCGTTTACTTCCAAACTCTTTCAGAATACCGTATATGCGTTTGCGACTGCAAGTTTTCCTGACATCATTACAAGCAATTTTCCGCTGTAAGTGTGTTTTCTTGCTCGATGGAATTTGCCAGTTCGATGCTGTCAGCGATGTGCGTAAGTGCTGCTATCGGCTCATGTTACCCGCAGCTTGTGCGATACGAGATCTGCTTGGGTGAGTTTAGCTTTCTGTACTTTTATTGCCGCGAGTGGGTCCCCTCAAGATAAAACTTCATATTGTCCACGATTACAAGATTACCTTCATGTGTGTGCGATATGTCTTGCTATTCCTACAGAAGTTCTTAACTGTATAGTCGCTGATCGAGTAATGCGTAATAACGTTCATGCCCTGTATAGAGCAAATTGAATGCCGTCCAATTGTAACTTTACTGTGTAGCATAACTCTGTAGTTGTATTTACATTCAGACAGAACTGGATACTAATGAAATCTAGTGGAATGAATTTAAAGTTTAAGCGTAGAGCGTATGGATAGGTTGAGGTGTGAAGAGATCGCATGCCGTGGGCAGTGTGAAGGGAGCTTAGCAACGTGCTTCTCTCGTAGGGAACGGGAACTGGGGTTTCTGTGTTTCCCCCCAGTCGTACCAAAGGAATCACATTGCTCCTTCTGGCGTCATTTTTTTGAATATTTGACTCCCGTGTCCCTGGCCTGGGGTCACTGGTTACTGGCTATGCCCTCCTTTTCTGCGTACCCTGCGCATAACAGGAAGATATAGAGATGTGTACCCCAGCACCTGATCAATCATTTCATCTCAGGGTGGGAAGCTGAATTGATTGCTGCCACCCTTTGTATTAAAATCTAGAGCGATAAGTAAAATTACTCTGTTTAAGTATAGGGGACTCTTTAGAGTAGTGTTACAAGTTAAAACGACTAAGATAATTGAATATCTTTATTATAAATTAAATGTGTACATATACGCAGCATAGTGAGAATAAAACGTAGTGGTTAAACTGTATGTGTGTGGAAGTTCATTTGTGAAGTTATGTTTACAACACCTTTGACGCGTTTGCCCTCTGCGGTGCTTCACCCCTGACCAGTCCCGTCCAGCTACTATTCCAGTACTTAGCTGGGAGGTGGATAATAGTAGTGAGCGGGCAACGTCGCAATGATTATTATTAATTCAACAAAAATCAGAATTTTAGAATAAAATTAATTTAATTTTTACTAAATAAAAATTTCCTGTATGTGAACAAAAACTTAATTAAATCTAGCTTTTACAATTGGAAGGGGTATGTAAAACAAATGAATGTAAAGTAATTGTGTGCTTAGATGTGTATAATTTTCATGAAAAGGTTTTCTTTCTTATATCAATTTTTGAAATTGATTGTAGATTATTGTACGTTTATGGTATTATTTTGTAATATAATTGGTTTGTCTATAGGCCCTTATTTTGTCCATACAAGCCCTGATGGGGCTTCGGAATATTTATTTGAAATGATTTTTAATTTGTCCTTTTAAATCGGATTATAATGTATTATAATGTATATTTTATATATATAAATAAATAAATAAATAAATAAATAAATAAATAAATAAATAAATAAAATAAAAATTATTATTATTATTATTATCAATGTTTGGGGACGCCAAACTCGAATCAAGTCCGGGAGCCAATCCCAGAGGCGGACCCAAATGAGGGCCAAACCCCAAGGGACTCAAATGCGATGGAGTGAAAGTTATGCACTCATGGAAGTATTTATGTTTGGGTGTAGGAATTTCCTTACTATATGACAGGTGTTTAGAATTGTGGCTTTCTGTAAGGTTTTGTATAAGTGTGGGTTTAAATTTAGTGGAATAACCCCAATGGCAGAAAGAACGATAGGAACAATGTGTACTTTGTTAACTCCCCAAAGGCATTTTATTTCATGTGCAAGATCCGTATATTTAGTGATTTTGTCAGTGTACGTCTTTTGTAAATTGTGTGTGTTGGGGTTGGAGATATTAATTATGTAAGTCACTTTGTTTTGCTTATCTACTAGCGTAATGTCTGGTCTGTTATAAGGGATAGCTCTGTCAAAATATAGTTTATGTGTGGTGTTCTCTAAGATAGTGTTGGGGATATATCTATAGTAAGGAGTGTGAATGTTCTTTAGCTTGTGTATCTTAGCTAGATGTTCTTACCTTGGGGTAGAAGCTCTTATATCCTCTTGCTCTGTTCGAAGCTCCCGTTGTTCAGATGTTTCAAATGCCCGTATAGCTTTTTCTGTTTTAGTTGCTGAGTTTTTCTTACCTATACTCGTTCTTTCTCTTTCCTTTCCAGATACAAAATTTTTTGAAAGTGGTCCCTTGGACGATTGATATGGAGCTCAAGGGAGACGCGTGTAACACTTTTGCTTAATCAATAGACTCTGTGTTATTAATGTTATGTCGCTGCATCATCATTTTATGCTCATTATTAATAATTCTTGGAAAAGAAAGTTCAATCATCGCCTTACCAGCAGAATATAGTCAAAATATATTATCATGAAATTTTTAGATCTGCTGTGCTTCCCAATCAGCTGTGCTTCCCAGCGTGACTTTTTGTTTGTTTTCGATTAAATTTTGAAATATCTAAAAATAAACGGATGAAAACACTTAGAATTAAAGCTGTAAAAAATTTTAATGTTAATTCGATGTAAATTTTTTTTAAATACTCACAAGGGTAGGATCTCTCTAAGAAAGCCACTGCTAGTCTAAATGAATTCTTACTCACGTAAACTTATTTTAGACTTACACATTGATGTTGTCGAATTCCCTTCTTCTCTCCATGTCTTGAAGCAAAACTTGGGAATTCATCACTTTCTGTAGTCTAGCGGTCGCCGATTCTTCTCCTTACTTGCATCCCGTTTGCTCATTACACTATGGAACTAAAGGAATGCTTCTCCCGTGGTCTTTTCACTCTTTATCAATAGTCTGCTAACTCTCCATCATTTTCAGTTACTGATCATTTTTTAAGATTTTCAAGAAACTGTTAAGTACTAAGAACTCTCTTTTCTAAGAAGAGCCTGAATACCAGGCTTGAATATCTGTTGATGCACAAAATTTGCTTTGCATTATTGGTCATGAGATATTTCTCAAAAGTATGTCCTGCTATAACCATGAACATCAATTTTTTTTTATCAATAATTATTACGTTTTCGTAATCTGAGTTAGACAGGGACCTTCTTCATGTTTTGAAGGTCAAGTATGCAAAATTTTATCAAGATCGGAATAAAACTCAATAGAGCACGCAGCTAAAGGAGTGCTTCCTCTATCGTCTTTCACTCTATTTCAATACTCTGCTAACTCATTATCTTTAATTCCTGATTATTTTTTAAGATTTCCAAGAAATTGTTAAGTACGAAGAATTCTCTTTTCTAAGCAAGCATGAATGACAGGAATTCTATGCTTTGAAATCTATATTGCACAAACTTTACCTTCCATTATTGGTCATGAGACATATATTGTTGATTCCTGCATAGTGTTGGTGCATTGCATGTTGACACCATATTTGATACCTATTGATGCACAAAGTTTTATTTGCATTGTTGGTCATGAGTAATATCACATAAATATGCCCTGCCATAACAATAAATATCGATTTTTTATCAATATTTATTATTGTTTCGAAATCTGAGGTCGACAGTGACCTTCCTCATGCCTTGATGGTCCTGTATGCGAAATTTTATCAAGATCAGTTTAAAACTGTAAATTTGTATAAAAAACAAACAAACAAACAAACAGACCCACAAACACATAGAACTAGCAGAGGACCTGGCATTGCCCGGGATAATTACGCTTGTAGGTAAACACACACACACACGTACACAAAGAAACACAAACTCTTTCCAATCGTCTGAACGCATGTTAGGGAGCTGAAGGAAGACACGTATACCTCCTTTGCCTGATCGAGAGAGACTGCCTTATCGTCGTCTATTATATCCACTTCCTGTTGATTATTAATAATTCTTGGGAATGAATGTTCTATCATTGCATCATCATTTTATGTTCATTATTATAATTCTTTTAAAAAAACTTTCTATCTTTGCACTATCATTTTAGGTTTATTGGTATAATTCTTGGAAACGAACTTTCTGTCAATGCAAAATCATTTTATGTTCATTGATATAATTCTTTGAATATATTTGTGCATAATGTTATTGGTGAATTGCGCATTGAGACCATTGTAGATGCGAACACGATGGGCCTATAGTTGCACAAACTTTGCCTTTTATTGTTAGTCATGAGATATCTGTTGGTGGTCCAAGCGTAGTGTGAATTGCGTGTTGACAACATCGTTGAAACCTATTGTTGCACAACTTTTCTTTTTATTGTTAGTCATGAGATATAAACTGGCTGGTCCGTGCAGAGTGTTGTAAACTGCGTGTTAATACCATTGTTGATACCTATTCTTGCACAAACTTTTCATTTCATTGTTAGTCATGAGATATATATTGGTTAGTCAGTGCTGAGTGTTTGTGAATTGCGTGTTGATACCATTGTCGATACATATAATCGGACAAACTTTGCCTTCCATTGATGCTTATGAGATATTTCTCTATAATATGCCTTTCCATAACCCATGAATATCGTTTTTTTTAACGATAAATATTATTTTTCCAAAATCAGAGGTACACAGTGAACTTCCTCATGGTTGGAAGGTTAAGTCTGCCAAATTTCATCAAGATCGGAATGAACTGTAGATAAGCATAAGAAACAAACAAACAAACATCCTTCTTTATATATATACTAGCAAAGGTACCCGGCGTTGCTCGGGATAATTACACTTAGATGTAAACAGAACAATCTCAAAAAATTAAATTAAATTTAGCAGTATCTTAAAAATAAACACGTGAAAATGCTTAGAATTAATACAGTAAAAATTCTTACTGAAAATTCGAAAAAAATCTTTTTAAAGGCTCACAATGGCTGGACCTGTCCAATAATTTCTTACTCACGTAATCTTACCTCAGATGTATACTTAGTGTTGTTGCAATTTCCACTCTTCTCTCGATGTGTTGAAGCAAAATTTGGCCATTCATTACTTTGTGCAGTCTAGCGGTCGCTGATTCTTCTATTTACTTGCTTCCCATTTGCTCAATACATCACGGAGCTAAAGGAGTGCTTCCTCTGTCGTCTTTCCACAAGTTCTCAATAGTCTGCTATCTCTCCATTATCTCCAGTTACTATTCATTTTTAAAGATTTTCAAGAAATTGTTAAATACTATGAACTCTCTTTTCTAAGAAAAGCCTGAATAACAGGAATTCGATGCATTGTTACAAATTGAAACTTATCCATATTACATCATCATTTTATGTTCATTGTTATAATTCTTGGAAAGTTTGCTTTAACATTACATCATTCGGTGCTCATTGTTATTGGTGAATTGCGCGTTGATACCATTGTTGATGCGAACACAATGGGCCTATTGTTGCACAAACTTTGCCTTGCATTGTTGTTCATGAGATATATATTGTTGGTTCATGCAGTTTGTGAATTGCGTGCTGATACCATTGTTGATACCTATTGTTGTACAAACTTTGCCTTGCATTGTTGGTTATGAGATATTTCTCATTAATATGCCTTGCTATAACCATGAATATCGATTTTTATCGTTATTTAATATTTTTCCGAAATCTGAGGTAGACAGTGACCTTCCTCATGCTTTGAAGGTCATGTATGCGAAATTTTATCAAGATCGGAATAAAACTGTAGATTTGTATAAAAAACATACAGACAAACAGACCCACAAACCCACAAACATCCTTCTTTATATAGATAGAAGACTAGCAAAGGTACCCGGCGTTACCCGGGATAATTACACTTGTATGAAAACAGAACAATCTCAAAAATTAAATTAATTTTTGCAATATCTTAATAATAAACACATGAAAATGCTTAGAAATAATACAGTAAAAATTCCTAATGAAAATTCGAAAAAAATCTTTTTAAAGGCTCACTATGGATGGACCGCTCCAATAATTTCTTACTCAGGTAATCTTACTTCAGATGTACATTTGATGTTGTTGCAATTTCCAGTCTTCTCTCGTTGTGTTGAAGCAAAATTTGGCCTTTCATCACTTTGGTTGCCTAGCGGTCGCCAATTCTTCTATTTACTTGCTTCCCATTTGCTCAATACAGCACGGAGCTAAAGGTTTGCTTTCTCTATCGTCTTTTCACTCTTATTCAATAGTCTGCTAACTCTTGATTATCTCCAGCTACTGATCATTTTTAAAGATTTTCAAGAAATTGTTAAGTACTAAGAACTCTTTTTTATAAGAAAAACCTGAATAACAGGAATTCTATGCATTGTTACAAATTGAAACTCATCCATATTGCATCATCATTTTATGTTCATTGTTATAATTCTTGGAAAGATTGCTTTAACATTGCATCATCATTCTGTGCTCATTGTTATTGGTGAATTGCGTGTTGAAACCATTGTTGATATTATTGTTGCACAAACTTTTATTTGCATTGTTGAACATGAGATATATATTGCTGGTTCATGCAGTGTTTGTGAATTGCGAGCTGATACCATTGTTGATACCTATTGTTGTACAAACTTTGCTTTGCATTGTTGGTCATGAGATATTTCTCATTAATATGCCTTGCTATAACCATGAATATCGATTTTTATCGTTATTTAATATTTTTCCGAAATCTGAGGTAGACAGTGACCTTCCTCATGCTTTGAAGGTCATGTATGCGAAATTTTATCAAGATCGGAATAAAACTGTAGATTTGTATAAAAAACATACAGACAAACAGACCCACAAACCCACAAACATCCTTCTGTATATATATAGAAGACTAGCTGGTCTACCCGGCGTTGCCCGGGCTAATTATTGTTATAGGTCAGCAGAACAACCTCAAGAAGGATGTTGATTTGCTTCAGTTAAACACATGTAATTGTTCCAAAAAAGACAGAGTGCGCTCTCCGGGCAATTTTATTTCGATCCCAGCTTTTACTCCAAAGCTGGACGGTACACTATGTTTTTTGTTTGTCCGTCAGGGGCGTAAACAAACAAATTGTCTGGGGTGCCGACTCTTGAGCAAGCTACGTATAATTGCCCGTGTGAAAAACATGGCGTTTCCAAGTTAATGCCTGCCACACCAAGTGATTGCCCCTGGGCCTTGTTGATACTCAAAGCGAATGAAAGTCGTATTGGAAACTGCTTGCACACGCTTCTGCTGTAGATGAAGCTCTCTTTCCTCCGAAGTTTCCCTTGCCCTTGACGTTGCAGCTCGCATACGATCCTGCTGCAGACGAAGCTCTCTTTCCTCCGAAGTTTCCCTTGCCCTTGACGTTGCAGCTTGCACACGCTTCTGCTGTAGATGAAGCTCTCTTTCCCACGAAGTTTCCCTTGCCCTTGACGTTGCAGCTCGCATACGATCCTGCTGCAGTTGAAGCTCTCGTTGTTCAGGTGTCTCTGACGCCCGGACATTTTTTTGTCTCTTAGCTGCAGGGTTTCTCTGACCAATACTCTTTCTTTTCTTTGGTGGCATTACGATAGTATGAATTAATATGGTTCCTTCGAATAATTATTAAATTGCACAACACAGATAAATCAGGTTTGATGGTTCGAGTTGATGTATTTTTTAGGTTATGCACTGCTCAAACGTCCCAAACACACAAACACACACACACACATACATACACAAAGAAACACACTTTTCCCAATCGTCTGAACGCTTGTTAGGGAGCTGAAGGAAGACACGTGTACCTCCTTTGTCTCATCGAGAGAGACTGCCCTATCTATATCGTCTATTATATGCATTTCCTGTTCATTTGTTAATAATTCTTGGAAACGAATGTTCTGTCATTGCATCTTCATTTTATGTTCATTGTTATAATTCTTTGAAAAGAACTTTCTATCATTGCATCATCGTTTTATGTTCATTGTTATAATTCTTGGAAAAGAACTTTCTATCATTGCATCATTTTATGTTCATTGTTATAATTCTTTGAATAATTTTGTGCTCATTGTTAGTGTTGAATTGCGCATTGAGACCATTGTTGATGCGAACACAATGGGCCTATTGTTGCACAAACTTTGCCTTGCATTGAACATAAAACCTAAAAACCCGTGCTGATACCATTGAACATAAAACCCCAACCACCATCTGAATCTTGTAAAGGCGTTGCCCGAGATTATTCCACTTGGATGTAAACAGAACAATCTCAAAAAATTGAATTAAATTTTGCAATTTATCTTAAAATTAAACAAATGAAAATGCTTACAATTAATACAGTGAAAATTCTTAATGAAAATTCGAAAAAAATCTTTGTGATGTACACTTAAAAAAATCTTTGTGATTAAAAAAAATTCTTAATTTCTTACTCAGGTAATCTTACTTCAGATGTACACTTGATGTTGTTGCAGTTTCCACTCTTCTCTCGTTGTGTTGAAACAAAATTTGGCCTTTCATCACTTTGGGTAGTCTAGCGGTCGCCAATTCTTCTATTTACATGCTTCCTATTTGCTCAATACAGCACGGGAAAATTACACTTGTATGTAAACAGAACAATCTCAAAAAATTAAATTAAACTTTGCAATATCTTAAAAATAAACACATGAAAATGCTTAGAATTAATACAGTAAAAATTCTTAATGAAAATTCGAAAAAAATGGCTGGACCTCTCCAAGGATGCCACTGCTATTTTAAATAATTTCTTACTCACGTAATCTTGCCTTAGATGTATACTTGATGTTGTTACAATTCCTTTTCTTCTCTCGATGTGTTGAAGCAAAATTTGGCCATTCATCACTTTGTGCAGTCTAGCGGTCGCGGATTCTTCTATTTACTTGCTTCCCATTTGCTCAATACATCACGGAGCTAAACGAATGCTTCATCTGTCGTCTTTCCACTCTTTCTCAATAGTCTGCTAACTCTCCATTATCTCCATTTACTGATCATTTTTAAAGATTTTCAAGAAATTGTTAAGTACTAAGAACTCTCTTTTCTAAGAAAAGCCTGAATAACAGGAATTCTATGCATTGTTACAAATTGAAACTTATCCATATTGCATCATCATTTTATGTTCATTGTTATAATTCTTGGAAAGGATTGCTTTATCATTGCATCATCATTTTGAGCTCATTGTTATTGGTGAATTGCGTGTTGAAACCATTGTTGATACCTATTGTTGCACAAACTTTTATTTGCATTGTTGGTCATG
>JAHWFO010091038.1:170573-188682 GCA_023313115.1 Rhysida immarginata
TTTTCTGCTTCACTGAAAAAATCCTTTTTGTTTAGTTATATTTTTATTTGAAGGCTCTTTAACAGGATTGGTTATGTTGAAATACGATTTTTCGCCCACTGTTTCACTGACTTTCAGTAAATTCTTAATAGCGCTGATAATACCTGGCTGGTATGCTTTAACATGTCTGAAAGAATTGGCTCATTTATTTCTTCACTAGCCGACCTGACCAGTCCTAGGACTTCCTCAAAAAATTATGCAGTTAAATAATTTGTGCAGTGACAAAATATTTTCTGGGGAGGGGGGGGCCCCCGCCAAGCTTATTTATATTTTCATTTATTTTTATAAGAAATTTCGAGATTTTTATTCCGCCATGTACTAAAAATACCTGTTAAATGCCATTTTTTTTATTCAAATATATGTGAGTCGCAAGTTACTTAACATTTAAAAATACTGATTTTGAGTGGTAAAATATTGGACTCAAACATTATTCCACTAATATATGGTTGTATAAACAGCCAAAACTGTGGATAAAACTACAGCAGACGTTAAAGAGAGATCGAATCTCAGTACGGTAAAGACCATGTCAGCACCGTGAATTACAGAAATAATTATCAATAATTGTATTCTTTGTAAGTGTCCATAGCGTGATTTTTTAAGTAAACAAACTAAAAAGAGTTAATAAATTCATTCAATGTCATTCAACATCTCTTTTTTTTTTTTTTTGTTTTTTTTTTTTTTAAATCATCCATTCGTGACTTCGCTTTAGAGCTATACACATTTTAATAAATAAACCTTTACACAGAGTGCATTAAATGAATTAAAATGACAAAGTAATATTTGGAAACTCTTTCTAGTTTGTTTACTTTAAAAAATATTGCTGTGGAAGCTTACAAACAATTAGGATTAGCATTAAAATATTAGTGATTCGATCTCTCTTTAACGTCTCCTAAAACTACTTAGCATTTCTAATGATTAGATCGCTTGTTTATCTGTTGTTTTCCCAGCATTCAGTACGCGCCACCGGGCGACGTCATGGATCTTCTCAGCCCCTAGCCGCCAGTTTCACTGAGGCGTTCGCGATTCTCTCGCTTTTCGTGGATTCACGCCAATTCCACTCGATTCAAGAGAAATTCAACAGTGGAAAAAGTGGCTGTTTCGCGACCGCACCCACTGATAAGAGAAAGCCCTCTACCGTGAAAAAACAACCAAAGTTTTCCAGTCAGTGGTGATGTTAAAACGCGGCACGGCAGAAAAAAACAAACGCGAAAAAACAACAGCTGAAGAACTCAGACCTCAGGGACGCAAAACTTCCTTTTGGGGACTATGTTGACGATCATTGAAATGAAATACAGACAGGTAATCTAGATCTAATCTCCTGTTCATTCCACCCGAAGACTTAGTTTAAAATGGTAATTATATAACACGAAATACTATGGTCTTGAAGGCATTTTCAAATTGAAGCGGACCGGAAGTACCGCCATTAACGATCTTAAATTTGAGCGAAACGATTCACTATGGCTGTGGTCAAAAATCCTCACCGGTGAGAGAATGATGACGTAATTTCTCACTGGGCTAACCGTTTTTCTCGGTGAGCCCCGTTTCCACGGACTGAGAATTCTCGTTTCGGGAAACTCGATTCGTCAAACTAGTTTCGCGGATCTAGTTTTAGGCTTCCCCTCTTGTTCCACGAACCGAACTTCTAACTCGTTTGACCCATTGCATTGTGGGATTATTCGTAGTGCAGTACGCATTGCATTTTGGGATTGTCAACAAATATGTATGCCCAACAAAGACGCAGATTTATTTTAGTGACTATACTAATGCGGCTAAAGCATTTACTGCATATCAATGAACAGATAAACCAATGCAGAACATTGATGCTTTATTTGCAGCATCATAATAGATCAATTATTTGTCGACAATTGCAAAATCAATCGCTGCTGAGTCAATTGCTTTCTTTATTAGCTACACAAAATCAAAGAAAGAAATACAAGCTATGGATCAGACTGAAATCGTCACATTGGTGGCTCAGTATTGTTTCGCTTCAGAATCCAAACCTCTCTCTCTTTTTCTTCCTACCTCCCCTTTTCTTCCAATCACCTGTCCTCTCGTAATTTTTTTCTCACAACAATGCTCCGATTTCTCTCTCTTCACCTCTTTGGTACTTCCATTGTCATTTCTAGGGGGCAGACAGCTCTTTTTCCTACTTCTCCTATGCATTCTTCTTTCGCTATCTTTTCCTTCTATTTTCCCTTTTCGTATTTGATCGCCGGATTTATTTATAGATGTGTCTTCGCTAATTCGGCGATCTGACATGAGGCAACATTCCCCATTCAAATCAATGTTAAAACAATTCATCCGCTCTAAAGATCGAAAACAGTTTTTTTACGTTTTGCACGTCGCAGATCTTCAATTTTCTCCCCCCATAAAATTATTAACGCAATCGTATCCTGCTCTCCCCATTCCACCGCGCTCTTTCGCTTTCTACTTTCCGCCATTTTGAAAATTAAATGCGAGCCTGCGATGCGAAGCTGGTTTCGTCGATGAAACGAGTTTTCAAAACTCGTTTGAACGAAACTACTTTCAAACGAGTTTCAAACGCGGTTGGTGAAACGAGTCTCGGTTCCACGGGATTACGGATCTAGTTCCGCGAACCGAACCGAGAAAAACTCGGTTCGTGGAAACAGGGCTTTAGACTACACGGTTAGGCATAATAGCGCTAACTGGCGTTTTTGACCGCGTTAAAATGACGTCACAGTTTTCTCACCGGGATTTCTGACCGGCCAAGCACTAATTCTTCTCACCGGTGAGTTTTTGACCTTAGCCTATACGACGTACGATGTTGGTGCCATCCGAGGGCAAAAGCTGTCAGTGGGCAAACAACAAACAGAAAATGAATTTTATGTATAGATGAGATAAGATGAGCAGGAAATGAGTCTACTAGCACGATATAGATATGCCTGTCTGTCTCTGCAGGAGGCAAAGAGGTAGACGTATCTCCCTTCAGCTCTCTTCCAGTATGTTGGATATAAGAAAGCCTATCAGTCTCGGGCGACAGTTTACAACATTACCGATAACAGCATACATCAAGTCGATTCTTCAAATCAACAAGCACACTTTAATAACCGGCTCTTACGAAATTCAGAATTTTTTCTGAAAAACAGTACCATCTTTTCTTGGCATAGAATCATTTTTAAACGATTGCATCCTCAGTTTTTAAAGAAATTTCAAGTTTATCGAAATGCATCCGAAGAACGAGTAGTGGTTAGATCAGAGAAAACGTTATCAGGGCGTTGGAAACATTTGAATACCAGGAGCATCGTCTATAGCAGGAGATTATGGAATTACTGAAAAACAATTTGAGTTATTCAAACGTGTTTAAGAAAATCATAAGCACCAGGCTGAATTCTCCATGAATGCTGTGGATGCACGTTCAAACTAATGATGTCAACAACAATAAAGAATAACGAAGTCTTATTGGTGCTGACATCATGCATTAAATATCCATCTAAAATATTTTTTTAAGAAATTTCTGTTAAAATTCTACTGCCAAAGAAAGTCCTTATAATTCCATGAAAGCTAATAAATTATTTTCAGCTTTTTTTAATGTTCAAAATTATTTTCTTATACTTTACTGAATGGCTACTAGACATAGGTGTACAATGGTAAGTGTGGACTTTTCCAGGCTACTAGACATGTGCCTCTGTTCTCGCGCTCATAGAAGGCTCGATCCAGTCTTTATTATTGGTTATTTAACTTCTTTAGGTTGTTCTGTTTACCTAAAACTTTAATTATCCGGGGCAACCCCGGATGCCTCTGCTAGCCTTCTATATAAATAGAGAATACTTTTGTGAGTTTGTAGATGTGTTTGCTTCTTGTACAAATCTGCAGTTGTAATCCGCTCTTGATGAAACTTTGCACACTTGCAAAAGAGGAGACTTCGGATTCCACTATTTTCAGAAATATTATATGAAGAATGAATTCTATTATGATATAAAAGGCTTTTCAAGAGTTGGCAAAAATTTGCACAACCACCAGAAAAAAAATAAAAAGGGAAAGAAATGTGGATAAAAATAATAAGATAAAATAATTAAAAGACTCTTTGACCACAAAAATATAAAAAGAAAAATACGACCTTATCCTGTAGGTGCTTTTCGAGGGCGAAGCTCCGATCATTCAGCAGATAAAACATGGTATAACCAGGAAAAAATAATGGAGTACCCCTAGGTAGAAGTATTAAAATCTCGTTATTTTTCATGACAACCCCAACGCACGCTTTTGCAACTTATACGGCAAACTAAACTTAAAATCAAGAACCCTTAAAAGCAATATATTACCACCCGTATATTAACTCGCTCTTGGATCGAGATGTTACGGAATTTTTCAGTTGAAGTTTGAATCATTTCCGCCTTTCCATTCGGTCTTAAATTTTGCATACAGGTTTGCTCCTTATGACAACACATTTTATCAATTTTTTTCTTTTCAATTTCGGGCTTTTCTCAACAAAAATATTTAAATAGGTTCATTTTTTTCTGCATGTCTATGGAGTTTTAATTGCGTGGAGCAGTTTGTGACGTCAGAATTTGTTTTGCCAGTTTGATTGTTTTTCTAAGAGAAAATAAGGATGGTAAAAATGCTTCATATTTCTCTATATATTATTTTGTCTAAGTGTAAGAAAACCGACCACATTCCCAAATTTTTAATCAACAGCATTAAATGCAACGCCCACAACCCGGTAGGTAAAATAGTTATTAGGGCAGCTTACAAAAATTATCATAACTTAAATTTAGAGCAAAATTATAGCGATCTTGCTAATACCAAAATAGCCCTGTACAGTACATACCTTGAACTGCACCCCATGGAGTTGGAGAAATTCATGTATAAGGCGCACTTTCTGAATCAAAACAAAACCCATGTTAAATCTCGTAGGATTACCAGAAAGCTCAGCAAGTTCAAACACTATCATGAAGGCACCCAACAAACCGTTGAATTAAACCCCAACAAATCTAGTAATAACCTCACTCAAAATGAAATGAAAATTTTTAATAAAGGCTTTAAGTTCGCCATTAACAACAACAAAGAGGACTCATAAGATTCATTATAACTCATAAGTTATAAAATTATGACTGTAAACAAAGAGGACCTTAAAATAATCGGCAATATAATGGGGATCCCCGTTCTCCACCCCAGCCAAAATACAGAACTCCAAATTATGTGTAAATTACAATTAGCTAAAATCTTAGCCTGTCGAGATATCATCCGCAACGATGCACTGAACTCAGAAATCGAGAAAGTGACAAACAACTTAAAACAAGGACTGCTACTTTCTTAAAGATGAAAAGAGCAGTTGGATTGTCATCCTAGATAAGAACACCTATCGTAGGAACTTACTCTAACAGGGCCCTTACAACAGTCTTAGTAACAATTTTAAGACTGTGCACTGCCGTATGACTGTCCTGCCACTGTGCACTGCCATATGACTGAATTATGACCATCTGTTTAGTAATGGGAGTAACTACCCTTCGCCGCTATAACTGCTGCTAGTCGTCGTGACATGGACGCAAGAAGTGCGCGGTTTGTCTCCGATGGTATGACAGTCCATTCCGCTTGAAGCGCTGTCCACAGAGGTTCGTAAGTCATAGGTGGAGGGTCCAGCTGCAGTACATGGCGGTCAAGGTGCTCCCACAGGTGTTCGATTGGATTGATATCCGGTGAATTAGCAGCCCAAGGGAGCACTCGAAAGTCAATAGAATGTTCCTCAAACCAATCCAGAAGCGACGTGCCTTGTGGCAGGGTGCATTGTCCTGCTGGAACACACCATCTCCTTGGGGGAACATACTGAGCATGTACGGGTGTACCTGTTTGCTACGATTGACAAATAGCCACAGACATTTAAATTGCCCTCTAAACGAATCAGTGGATCTAACTGCTTCCAAGAGAAGCGCCCCCACACATGGACACTACCCTCCCAGGCCTGTTTCCAGCCCACAATAGCCTCCTGCAGTCGCTTTTCATTGCGTTCACGACGCACTCGCCATCGCTCGTCAATCTTATAGAGCAAAAACCTTGACTCGTCGGAGAAGGCGGCCTTAGCCCACTCGTTTGTGGTCCAATGGCGGTGCTCACGTGCAAAATCTAGGCGCCGTTGATAACCCTCGGTCAACATGGGTGCAGCAATTACGCGTCGACAGTTCAGGCCCATCCGTAGCAGGATGCGTTCAATCGTAATGTCGGATACACGTCTGTTGGCACCATTGTTGATTCTGGTGGTCAGTTGATGGACTGTGGCTCTCCCGTCACCCCAGTGGTCGATGGCTAGTTACCCTTTAAGTGATGGCGTTGGGACGCGATTTCTGCCCCTGCTGTCCACTTTCTGTACACCTTCACTACAGCGGACCGTTAAATTGCGTTATGGCGCAACTCTTGCTGCGATAAAGTATTGTCATCCATTTTTGGATGTACGTTATATCCGGACGTTTACCCATCTTGAGGCTCGTGCACCTGCCGTTTGATGCACCAGCTTTAAAGCTTTCTCAGCCTGTTATGCAAATTTTGCAATGAGTAGCCGTTATTGGGGCGAACCATGCGTGTGCCTTGAAGGGGAGCTGGTCATAATTCATTGTAGAACGTTCATGATTTTCATCGAAAGTCACCCAAATGGGTGGGTTTTCAGTTTCGTGCACTTTTTTGCAGAACGTTTATGATTTTTACCGAAAATCACTCAGATGGCTGACAGTGTACATATTGGTTAGAAAAACCAAGGCTTGCATTAAAGATTGCAAAACGTTCTTTAAGAACTCTTACACCAAAAATTTAGTACCGAGTGACCCACGATTACCGCGCCTCTATTGCCTTACCAGGAAACGCCATGAGACCCATAGTTGAAAACACGGAATCCCCCACAAGCACAATAGCGATGATTCTAAATAACTATTTTAAAAAATTCACGTTACCCGGATATAATTATGCAATTAGAAATAGTCTAGAGCTATCCAATTTCACGGTTCCCGATCGACCCATCCTGGTCTCTTTTGAGTTGCAGCTATGTTCCCAAGTATACCCATTGACGAGTCTTCATCCATATTGGAAGACTTCCTACACCATAACGATGTACAGTCATGGAAAAAAACGCTCCCTGAATCTGCGTTGCTATATTTTTAAATGGGCTTTTAAAATAGGATTTTAAATTTTAGATTATTTTCTGACTGGACTAGACGATATAAGAGATCTCGTCGCAAAGTATTAAACGCTCATTTAAAAATAAAACAGTACAGAGTGAGGGAGCCTTTTATTTTTTGTCCATGACTGTACTTAAAGAAATAGTGAAGATTGTGTGGATAGTAGATATGTTAAACTTAATGATAAATGAATACTCTTTAACCACAACAAAGATTAAGTTGAAATAATACGACCTGGTAAATCTGGAAGCGCTTTTCGAATGCCCTGCATTCATCATTCAATATTCGCTTTAGGCTTCCTCGAGTATTGACTTCAGACTGCTGAATGATGAATGCAGGGCATTCAAAAAGCGCTTCCAGATTTACCAGGTTGTATTATTTCAACTTTATCTTTGTTGTGATTAAAGAGTATTCATTTATCATTAGGTTTACCATGACTGTACGTTTAGTTACGGTGACGGACAGTCTTTTACCAAGTAGATTAGTATGTTTTACAATCTTTTCCTATTTGACAACAAATAATTTAAGAAAAATCAAGGCACACGGATTTGGGCAGCTGTTTAACTCGCTAACCTTTATCTTAATGATCTTGAAATCCTGGCTCATAACAATTTTAACTACTTCCCGGAGGTCTGGTGTAGGTACGTAGATGATATTCTCACAATCTCCAAAATTGACCAGTATGACCTACTCCATGACAATCTCAATAAATTTAGTCTTTCCATTAAATTTACTGTGGAGAAGGAGCAAGCTAGGATCTCTTTGGATGTACTGATCTGCAGAGAGGGAGACGAGCCTAACTTCGATATACAGGGTGTAAATTTTAAGTTGACAAAGCAGAATAACTCGAAAAATAAGCTTCACACGAAAAAATGCGTAGAATCCAAAGTTGATTATTTTCGAGGGGGCATCTGCTGGTGCTAAAATTAGCCCACCCCCCCCGGCCCCTGGGGGTGGGGCGGGGGGCAACTTTAAAATTTCAAATGGGAACCCCTATTTTTTATTGCAGATTCAGGTCCTACATAAAAAACTACGTACATTTTGTCTGAAACATTTTTTTTATTTTTGGTAGATGGCGCTGTAATTCAAGAAAATCCATTTTCTCATTTTTGCGTGGAAATAACTAATTTATTATTCATTTCGATTCCTACATTGTTTTAACTACAATGTAATTTGAAGACATTTCGTCAACAAACAAATAACGTAAACATTGGCATTTTTTTCAGAATGTTTACATTTTAAATTCTGATCTTTAGAAGAAAAGATTGTAATTTTTCAACTGTTTTTGTGAGTGTACAACGCCGTATTGCTTTTGAATTTACATTATGAATTATCTTTCTGTGGAAGAAAAAATTGAGATGGTGTACATTTATGGAGAAAGTGGGAGAAATTTTGATAATGCAGTCGCGCTTTATGCTCAGCGTTTTCCTGGCCAAACGCGATCACGGTCTTCTTTTGTTCGAGTTATTAAACAATTTACTGCGGAAGGTAGTGTGAACCAGAAAAAAAGAACCCGTGCAGCTACTGTTTGTGGAGAAAACAATCAAGTGTCAGTCCTAGCTGCTGTGGCTCATAATCCACATGCGAGCACAAGAGAAATATCAAGGCAATCAGGAATTTCACATATGAGTGTTTGGAAAATGCTGAAGCTCCACAAATTTCATCCATATCATGTATCTATGCATCAGGAACTACATGGCAATGACCACCAAAACCGTCTAACGTTTTGTCACTGGGCACTTCAGCAGATGCAAACAAACCAACATTTTTTTGCACGAGTTCTTTTCTCCGATGAGTCAACATTCACAAACCACGGGGAAGTTAATCGACATAACATGCATTACTGGAGTGAACAGAACCCACACTGGATTCGAGAAGTCAACCATCAGCGACCTTGGTCAATTAATGTTTGGTGTGGGATAATTGGCGATAAACTTATCGGTCCATATTTTATAGACGGTAATTTGAATGGCAACAAATATCGTAACCTACTTGAAAATGAACTACCAGATCTACTTGAAGACCTGAGTATTGAACTTCGACAACACATGTGGTTTCAACATGATGGTTGTCCAGCGCATTATTCATTAGTAGCGCGCGAAGTACTACATCGACTTTACCATGGTCGCTGGATCGGCAGGGAAGGTCCTGTGAATTGGCCAGCCAGATCGCCTGACCTTACATCGCCAGATTTTTTCTTATGGGGTTACCTCAAAGATATCGTTTATAAGGAAACGCCAACCACTCGCGAAAACATGATTCAAAGAATAAGAGATGCTTGCGCTGCAATTACACCAGACATGTTATCAAGATGTGTTCAGGAATTTACAAAACGAGTCAATAAATGCATCGAAGTTGGAGGTCATCAATTTGAACATTTAATTTCATAAAACGGCGAGATGCAAGGGATTTAAGGACAACAAGCAGGCCGAAAGTGAGAGGCGAGGGGACTCACTGGAAATACAAGCACCCCGAAATTCATTTACTTGCAAGTATTTGCAAATAAGAAAAAATAAAACGAAAACAATCGGTCCTTTTAAGGACCACCAAATCTTAAACGGGAATAACTTCATCTTTACACAGTCTTTTACTTTTTTACTCTGTTAATTAATGAGTTCACTCGTTAGTACGTAGGATGTTCGGTTAGTTAGTTAGCTAATCAGTTGATTTGTTTGATAATTATAAAGTTGTGTGGCCTCATGACCACGAAACAAAACAAAATTATCCTAATCCGCGGCAAAAAATAATAAAATAATAACTTTGCGGCAAAATTTACGAAGTAAATAAGTATTTTTTATTTCTCCGTAACCATTTCCACGCAAAAATGAGAAAATGGATTTTCTTGAATTACAGCGCCATCTACCAAAAATAAAAAAAAATGTTTCAGACAAAATGTACGTAGTTTTTTATGTAGGACCTGAATCTGCAATAAAAAATAGGGGTTCCCATTTGAAATTTTAAAGTTGCCCCCCGCCCCACCCCCAGGGGCCGGGGGGGGGGGTGGGCTAATTTTAGCACCAGCAGATGCCCCCTCGAAAATAATCAACTTTGGATTATACGCATTTTTTCGTGTGAAGCTTATTTTTCGAGTTATTCTGCTTTGTCAACTTAAAATTTACACCCTGTATATAGGATGCCAAATTAAGTACCATCATACATAAGAAATGACTCTAGCCATTGCTTCGGACAAAATATCGCAGCCTATAATCACATGATTGCCAGGGCCTTCGATATGAAAAGAGGAAGGAGGAATTCAAGAGGATTTGTTGATGCGGCACGAAAAAACGGGATTCATGAACATACCTTGGATAAACTCATTAAAAACAGCTCTTCAAGAGGAGGATTTGTCGATGCAAGACACTTCAACCTTCAAATAAAAAATACACGAGGTATTTTAGTGTGCCTTACAAATGCCTTCTAAACAGAGAATTGGAGAAAATCAACAACTTTGACCTGAAGATCAAAGTTTTTGACTTTCGTTTAAAAGACTGTTGGGTGGCCCCAAGGACCGGATTCCAAAACATGAGAGATCGGGGATATACCTATTACCCTACCAAACTTGCGAAAAGAAATACATCGGCCAGACTCGTCGGAAGATGGAGACCAGAGCCAGAGAGCATCTGTAGCCTGTCAGGAATAACAGACCTGACAGACTGGCGATGGCGGACCACATTTTACGGACAGGACATAACTTAAAAATAGATAGACTTAAAATCCTTCATGCTGTTGACGACCCCAGAAAAACTAAACTATTTGGAATCTTGAGAGATCCGGAAGAAACAGGGAGATTCCTTGCTGAATCTTGATGGAGGAGCCATGGATCTTGCTTAATGGAAAACATTATTGGATCATACAAGAAAATCAACTTAGATCGGGTTGTCCTATTCTTTTTTTCTCATCGGCATAACTATTATAAATACCCTGCGCTTTACTTGGTTAAATCGATTCATACTGAAGATGGCTACATAAAAGATATGATATAATGAATAAATTCTTTGTGAAAAAGTGGAATGCAACTTCTCATTTGAATGACGCTATCCAGAGATCGGCAGTCTTGTTTTTATTTATTATATAATTGCTTTGTTTGCACGTATGATCTTGAAAGCATGGGGAAGGTCACTGTATACTTCAGATTTAGTAAAAATATTGTAGAGCAAGTTGTGATTTATAAATAAGGTTCAATTTGTAACAATGCATAGAATTACTATGTACCGAGTTTTCGTATAAATGATAATTCTCAAAAATTAACGTTTTCTTAAAAATCATTAAAAATGAAGACTTACTGGAAAAAAGAGTTACCAGACAATTGAAAGACTGAGCAAGTGGTGAGTGATCAAGTACTAATCGAAGTTCTTGGGTGGCCCTCGACGATGCAAGCATATCAACAGAGTGATGAATGGCAAGTTTTGCTTCAAGACAGAACGCAGTGCGATAAGTAACCCCAAATATTTTCTTTCGAATCCTCATTATAAATGTTTACTGTATTACAACTTTGTGCCATAAAAATGGAATATTGGAAGTTATCATAAAAATGATAAACACGAGACGTTTTTAACAAAAATGCAACTACAGCATCACATTCAAATTTAATTTACAAAATTCCAGGCTATTTAGCTATGTTACACAAACAAATATTTTAAAAATGGTAAATTAATAAAGATAATCTATTTTCAAAAACGTCAAAAAATGGAATACTTCCTTTCTATCGAAAAAAAAATGGAATATTCCTGTAGAAACTTTTTATGCAAATTTATCGAGCATGTATAAATTTCCATTTATGTTATTCCATTTGTGCTTCTCAACATGGGAGGTTTGCAAACAAATTCGCAGATTTGTCACCATCCGTTCGCAAACAAAGTCTGGCATTACGAGAACATGTCCTTAGACAGAAAAAAATAGCAATTACAGACAAGTGCTCGCAGTCAGCAGTTTCTAAGATATTGGCAAGACAATGCTCAAAGATATGGAGTGAACACACAATGTGCAAACTGCGGAATGAACCGGAAAACCACCCCAGAGATGAAAGGTTTTTGCAGAGGATTGTTAGGAAAGCCCCATTTCAGTCTTCCAAGCACTTTCATCGACAGTGGCTGCGGTACGTGAACGTATCTAACCGGACGACAGTTCGACGTCTACATCATCTGAAGTTTTCATGCCGTATTCCAAAAACCAAACCCCTATTAACTCCGAAGCAGAGAAATAAGAGGTTGCACTGGTGAAAACAGCACATCGACTGGACTGTTGATGAGTGGCGAGGACTGGTGTTCGGCGACGAGTAGCAATTTGACTTAGATTTTGGTGATAAAGGTTGTCGAGTTTGGCGCCGTAAGAATGAGGCAAATGAACCGGGACATCTGAAGAAAATTCCCACCCTCTGTTATGGTGTGGGGTACATGCCAACATATGGCACTGGACGCTTGGGGTTCATCAACAGTTCCATCGATGCAGTTTACTAAGATATTCTGGAAGGTTCAATTTCCTGAATATCTGCACTTGAAGACCTATCAATGGATGATGAAGACAATTTTCCAGCATGATCTTACACCTACTCATGTGGCCAAGTCAACCTGCAAGTGGCTTGAAGACTATTATATCCCAGTTCTCTCATAGCCGTCGAACTCACCCGATCTCAACCCCATTGAGAACCTTTGGAGAAATGTGGAACATCTATACCTCGAGAAAAAAAAACAAACATAGCAGATTTGAAAGTGAAATTGAAGTCAATTTGGGCTGAAGCTACTCAGGAGGAATGTGGCAAGCTAATATCAATGACGCAACGAATTTACGCAGTCATTCTCGCAAAAGGATGGCCAACGAAATATTAAGCAGAAACAAACTTCACCTAGTTTGAATTGTGTATTTGCGTAAGTTGGTTAATTATTCTATTTTTGTCGGTAGAAAAGAAGTAATCCATTGTTTTGACATTTATGTTGATAGATTATATTTAATAATTTTCCATTGTTTAACATTTAGCTAAATAGCCTTGAATTTTGTAAATTAAATTCGCCAGATGCTGTTGTTGCATTTTGGTTTAACATGTCTTGTGTTTGTGTCATTTTTAAGATAACTTCTATTATTCCATTTTTATAACACAAAGTTGCATTTCTAAGAGTTTTCATGTGTTCATTTTAATTGTATATTCACATTCAGATATTGAAAAATTTAATAACAAAAAGATTAACAACGCCGGAATCTAAAGACTAAAATCCCCGATACATTATGAATATAACATTGTGAATGCGAATGATTTGAAAACCGGATTGGTCATAATTGAACATTAGTTTCCAAGAATTATTGACAACGAACATAAATACAGGGCGATTCAGTGAATTTCTGACCATTTCAGTACTATGTTTTATTGACCCATTAATGTTTTCAAACTTAGCATTTCATTATGATATTTTAGGTAGTTCGGAGTTTTTATTCATGTGGAAAAGTCTTGATGATATGCTCAATGTGGCCACCACGAACGTTTAGAACTGCTCGCTGCCGAATGGTTGTTCATAAATCTATCCAGGATTTCTGCATCCACAAGGGTGCAGCAGTCGACGATGCTTTGTCGCAGCTGGTCTAGGGTTCTTGGTGTTGTAGTGAACACACTGTCTTTAAGGAACCCCCAGAGATAAAAATCACATGGGTTTAGGTCAGGAATCGAAGGGGGCCAAAGAAAGGAATCGATCTGGAAACCTGTTTGAAATGACACGATTTCCGAATTTCTGATTGAGAAGGTCTAGCACTTCATTAGTGGTGTGAGGCCTAGCCCCATCCTGTTGAAACCATTGATGTCGAAGCGATATACGCCTCCTTCGCAGCTCGGGGATGAAGGTTTCCAACAGGTTAAGGTAAGCCTGTGACATTATGGTGCCCTCAAAATAGAACGGACCAATGATGCCTCTTTTGGAAATTGCGCACCAAGCCATAATTTTTCGTGGATGAAGAGTGACTTATGGGTCTCATGAGGGTACTGGGAACCCCAAAAACGAACTTTGTGTTTATTACCGTCACTTGATAGATGGAAGGAGGCCTCATCTGATACCCACAGGTTGTCCACAATGTTCTAGTTTGCTTCCATTTCTGCTCAAAACTCCATCGCAAATTGTTGTCGCTTCTGTCTTCCAGTGCCTGTTAACTCCTGATAAACAAGGATCTTATACGGGAACAGGTGTAAATGCTTTCTTAAAATTCGCCACGTATGCGACAGCCTTTCTTTAATGGATAGGCGGCGAACATTTTTTTTGGTACGGGAATCGACCAACCTTGTGCGAACATTTTCGACACTTCGGCCGTTCGAACACGAGCTTCGCTCCCTCTTTTTTCTTGCCTTAAACACATCCAGTGGCAGAAAATTGCTTGACAAAATCCATGATGGTTTGCCTGCCTGGTGCGTCTCGACACTTACAGTCTTTTCAGACCTTTCTTTGCACAGTTACAGGTGGTTTGGTCTCAAAAACCATTCGACAACCTTGCATTTCTGCTCTGTTGATAAAGCGGGCGCCATTTTTCAACAATACGATTTTCATGCAGCGCCGTTGCAACAATACAAACTCCAACTATTTAGAAATTCGATATGGCGCTCATATTCTTTCAATTTTTTATCCCTAATGCACATCATTCGAATGAAATGGTCAGAAGTTGACTGAATCACCCTGTATGATGCAATGACAGTACCTAGATAAGTCAGTATTTATCGAGGGGACTAAGGTTTCACACGGGACTCCCTTGAGCTCCCTAAAAACGTCCAGACGACTGGTAAAAATTTGTATCTTTAGAAAGGAAAGAGAAAGAATAAGTATTGATCTGAAAAACTCTGCAACTAAAACACACAAAGGTACGCGGACTTGTCAACATCGAGCAACGGGTGCTTCGTCTAGAGTAGGATGTTAGAAGAGCTTCTACGTCAAGGGCAAGGAAAATATTAAAAGAATGATGAATCTAAAGCAAGATTTATACCTATGTCTAAGATATCCAGTTATGTTCACGGGGGGTGAAAATGGATAACATTTCAAGAAGGGTAAATAAAAGTCCCGGGTGATGCCATTTATCAGGCAATGTATGGAATATAAATAGGTTTATTTAGAATAATGGTTCCATCCCACCTCTGAAAATTATAAAACAAAATTGAAAGTGTAAGAATACATAGAATTCCTGTTGTTCGGGCTTTATCTAGAAATGATAGTTTTCAGAAGTTAACAATCTCTTAAAGATCTTAAAAAATATCAATAACTGGAGATACTGGAGAGTTAGGAGACTACTGAAAAAGAGTGAAAGGTAACAGAGGAGGCAGTCCAATAGTTCGAGTGAAAGGTAACAGAGGAGGCAGTCCAATAGTTCGAGCGAAAGTTGACGACGTAAACATTAACAAAGCATACACGAATTCAAGTCTTCAAAACTACCGTATGGTTTTATATCCTGTAATAATTTTTCAAAGGATTATAATAATTCATATCTATCGAAATGCCTGCGAAAGAATGAATGAATGTTGGGCAGAGAAGACAAAGTTATCCGGGCACTGGATAATATGAACAGTTTCGTCTATAGACGGAAATTGTAGAATTACTGAAAACTATGTATATAAAGAAGAATGTTTGTTTGTGTGGGGGTTTGTTTCTTAAACAAATCTGCAGTTTTAGTTTTATTCTTGAAGTAATTTTGCACAATTGACCTATGAAGAAGGTCACTATCTACCTCAGATATCGGGAAAGAATTATCGATAATAAATCGATATTCATGATGACAGGACATTAATAAATAGCATCTCATGATCAACAATGCAAGGCAAAATTTGTGCAACAATAGGTAACAACACGCCATTCACAAATACTGCGCACGGACCAACAATATACACTACCCTATCAAAAGCCATGGGACACTCACTTTAATAGGTACACACAAAAATATACATATTTTAATTTCTTCTTGGTCCACGTTTTGCTGCTATCACAGCTTATACTCTCTGGGGCATACTGTCCACAAGTTTTTGATACGTTTCGACAGGTAATTTTCGTCATTCTGCCTTAAGTGTCTTGGACAGTCCGGTCACGGATTTCGGGCGTTCCGCACAAGCGCGCATGACGTAGTGAACGGTCGTTTTCGGGATGTTTAGGAGGGTTGACATCATTCTAACAGTTTTACCTGCGAGATGGCACCCAACAATTGTACCTCTTTGGAAGCCTTACAGCTCTTTTCTTTGAGACATTTTACAGCATTAACGCAAGCATCATCTCATAATAGAATACTCTGTTATGTTGTGCTGGGAAGAATTTCAACTATGAAATTGCAATGGAATGTCCCATTTTCATGTAAATCAGGGGTGCCCCATGCCTTTTGATAGAGTAGTGTATATCTCATAACCAACAATGCTTCCTTCACTTTTTCTTCTAAGCCTCTACTTGAAAGATATAAGATTTTGACAATTTATCAACTCTATGAAATTCGCCTTCTTTGTTTTACCCATAAAACTTTAAATGTTATGGGTGCTGCTATAATACTAATATTTTTTCCCCTTCTTGTCCCGTACTTATTTAAAGCTTAGTGTTTCATATCGTGCTTGGAGGCTATAGGGTTCAATCCCTGATAAAATTAAAGATATTAAAAATTATTCTTTATTCTATTTTAACCTTAAGCAATTTTACCTTACTATCTTTATTTTTCAACAAAATTGACACTCACCTCACTCCGGGTCTGACCTGACGGGCCATTCTTGGTTTGAAGTGTCATACAATTAAATTTTAAAAAACAAAATAATTAGAAAAAACAATGTAAGGCAAAGTTGTGCTTTATACGGTGTGTTTACAAAAGAACTTCACACTTTTAAAAATTTATTACATCGAACCTATTCAAAATATAGACACACCACATACGGATTCTTAAAGAAAAACTCTTGAAGTTTATTGTGACAGTTAATGATGTTCAGTTACTCCCCCCCCCCCCCCCTCGAGTAGTCGAATTCGTCCCAAACTCGCATTAACATGTCTCCATGAATCCATCGTATCTCTACCCTAATGCGTTCTTTCAGCTTTTCTAGGTCACGGGGAAGGGGTAGGGTGAAGACCTTGTCCTTTACACACCCCCCATAAAAAGAAATCACAGTGGTGGATTGGTCGAACAAACAATAACCTAGAATTTGCAAAGTGGCCACCGCGGAGCCCCGACCTCACACCTTGCGATTTCTTTTTATGGGGTGTGTAAAGGACAAGGTCTTCTCCCTACCCCTTCCCCGTGATCTAGACGAGCTGAAAGAACGCATTGCGGGTTTGGGTCGAATTCGACTACCGTATTGATGTATGCTGTGTCACGACAGGGGGCATGGCATATTGAACATCTTTAACTGAGTTTTTCTTTAAGAATCCGCATATTGAACATCTAAAGATTCTTGGGTGCATCTATATTCTGAATAGCTTTGATGTAATAAATTTTTAAAAGTGTGAAGTTCTTTTGTAATCACTCTGTATATTAGGTTCAATTTGTAACAATGCATACAGTTCCTGTTATTCTGGGTTTTTTTTTTAAAGGGTTAGTTCTCAGAGCTTAACATTTTCTTGAAAATCTATAAAAATGAGCACTAAATGGAGATAAAAGTTACCAGATTATTGAGAAACTGAGCATATGGTGAATGATCAAGTAGTCATCGATATTCCCAGGCCACCCTCGACTGCAAGAATATATAGAGAACTAGAAGAGGTACCCGGCGTTGCCCGGGATAATTACACTTGCACAAACTTTTCCTTTCATTGTTAGTCATGAGATATATATAGTTGGTTCATGCAGTGTGTTTGTGAATTGCGTGCTGATACCATTGTTGATACCTATTGTTGTACAAACTTTGCCTTGCATTGTTGGTCATGAGATATTTCTCATTAATATGCCTTGTCATAACCATGAATATCGATTTTTTATCGATATTTATTATTTTTCCGAAATCTGAGGTAGACAGTGACCTTCCTCATGCT
>JAHWFO010091038.1:210955-246191 GCA_023313115.1 Rhysida immarginata
AAAAAAATTCTCGAAAACGTTATTTGAAATTTACCCCAAAAATTTGGCTCAACCCTTCAAAATTTCATCAGTATTTCAAGATCACCATCTTCTCCCATCAACATCATCTACACAAGAACTTCATCTACATCCTCAATAGACTGGTTTTATTTCTACCATCTTCAATAGACTACACAAGAACTTCATCCTCAATAGACTAGTTTTATCTCCAAAGTTTTTCAAGATTGGTGACTTTAATTTTAATTTTAATTTTGTTCTATTATTTCACAATTTTTCCCCATTATAAGGAGACTACATTCATTTCAAATTTAAATATTATTTAAACTCCTTAAATCAATAATATATCTCATGACTAACAATGAAAGGAAAAGTTTTGTGCAAGTGTAATTATCCCGGGCAACGCCGGGTACCTCTTCTAGTCTTTAATATACGTCATTGATAGAAACCGTATACATTGTTATATCATCAAACAGCTATTGTTAATCTTATTTCTACTAATAATAAGCTCTAAATTCGTTCGCTTGATCATGATGTAACAATGTATACACGTTTTGTCCGCAGACTTTAGAAGATGTTGCAACACCCACTATACGGTATTTTTACACATTTCGCCGAATATTAAGCCCGAAATTGTCCCTACCGTAGGTGATGTAAATTTATGATTTTTCCGTAAGAATGCTTTCTCTCTAGGCTGTATTGGTTAAAGCCCTTTCTAATGCATGATTTTGACTACAGTCCAAACTTTTTAACAATCGCACAAAGTAACAAATTCTTATCGATCTAATAATTAAAATCATAAGATATCTTGGAAGAAAAATAGGAAGGGTGTCGTTTTTCTCGCAGGAGATTTTTGCCAAACCCTACCAATTATTCCACAATGAACATCTGCAGATGAACTTAGTGCTTGCCTAAGAGTACCCGCCATTTGGAAATTTGTCCACACAAAAAAATTAATTACCAATACGAGTGTGCGTATTCTTGGTGACCACAATCATAAAATTTATAAACTACTACTCAGTTTTGGAAATGAAAAATTACCCACAATTTCGTCAGGTTTAATTTCTCTCACCTGATTTCTGTATACTGTTGTCGTCAGTGCGAGAAGTAATTATGTACAATGTGTTCCCAAACATAGGCGTAAAAATTGAGAACCGGCAGTGGCTTTGAGAACGTACAATTCTTGCACCGAAGAATGAGAATGGAAAAAAAAATATCATTTTGCAAGAGTTGCCAAGATCTTTCATTACATATAAATCTATTGACACTATTATGGACCAGCAGCAAGCTGAAAACTAACCCACAGAATTTTTAAATTCATTGGAACCCACCTAGAAAGCGACCACATTAAGTTCAATGTGAAAGCAGGGCCAGTAATAATACTGATAAATCTGGATACCCCCAAATTTTACAATGGTACTAGACTGTCACTAATTTTAGGCCCACTATCACCCAAACAACAATTATCTAGGTTACAATTTCCTGTACGATTTGTTTTCGCATTGACAATTAACAAAGCAAAGGGCAATTTCTTTATGGTCCTAATGGCCAAACAAAAAAAAGTGTACCCATAGGCATTCGAATAACGCATTCTATGTCAAAAAAATAGAATTTTAAGCATAAATAACATTTATTAAATTTTTGTAAATAACTGTCAATTACAATATTTGAACAATTTTGGATTTAACATAATCTGTTATTATATAATCTTTTAATTTTCTTAAAACAATGTTACTGTTTGTTCGCTCAAATTTAGAGCGTTATTGGCAGTACTTCCGGTCCGCTTCAATTTGAAAATCCCTTCAAAGCCATAGTATTTCGTGTTATATAATTACCATTTTAAACTACATTAATAAGCACGAACCACTCTATATCAATCGCTAATATTTTAAATTATGTTGGATTGAATGCCAGTAATGAAAGAAAAAGGTGCTTGGTAGAGGAGGAAGCAGTTTTAAATGCTCAGCATGTAATATTTTGTGGGAGAAACAGTATCGCATCTTCGCCTTCAGTACACATAATAAGTTTTTATAAAAATATCATTAAACATGTTATGCTTACCAATATTTCCAGAAATCATCTACAAAAACAGCTGAAATTACATTGAGAATATATGCCGCCTTAGGTTTTTGCCAATCGTAACATGGCGAATGCTGCACTTCCGCTGACAACAGTAGCGCTCAGCGAAATGAATAGGGCACTGCCAGTCTCTTTCTTTCATTTGTCTCTGAAAGAAACAGTATCGCATCTTTGCCTTCAATACACGCAATAACCCTTGTGCTAAGAGTAGCAGTGTTCGCTCCACCCCACATGAGATAAACCTAATTATCAACCCTTGCCAGGTACTAATCAAAACATTATAGCTCGCGCAACGAAAGAAGGGGTCAATCAGATTCGTTCTCTTACTGGCTGCACATATCGAACGATTAACAAACGATTTGGCAGACGAATCTGCGATGAAGATTCTATAAGTATCACAGCAAAACATGGGAGCGACAACCAATCAGACCCAAGCACAGGTTGGTCTTCAGGTTTTTCTGGCTTCAGCGAAGCGAGGGGGGGAGGGGGGTCGTCAAGACTTATCAGTTGATTCCTGATATCTTTCTATTTCGGTGTGATTTTGTCTCTTTTAAAGAGAACGCTTTAAAAAAAGCATTGACTGTGGTTGAATGCATCGATCGCTATCTTCATCGCAAGATTCGTCTGCCAAATCGATCTGATTGATCCTTTCTTTCGTTGCGCGAGCTACAATATGTTTTGATTAGTACCTTTATATGATCAGTACCTTGGCAACGGTTGATAATTAGGTTTATCTCATGTGGGTTGGAACGAACACTGCTACTCTTAGCACAAGGGCTATTGCGTGTATTGAAGGCGAAGATGCGATACTGTTTCTTCCAGAGACAAATGAAAGAACGAGACTGGCAGTGTCCTATTCATTTCGCTGAGCGCTACTGGTGTCAGCGGAAGTGCAGCATTCGCCATGTTACGATTGGCAAAAACCTAAGGCGGCATATATTCTCAATGTAATTTCAGCTGCTTTTGTAGATGATTTCTGGAAATATTGGTAAGCATAACCTGTTTAATGATATTTTTATAAAAACTTTATTGCATTAACTAACGATAACGTATACTTTTAATGACTCCAAATAGCTAATTCAATGCCTAATGAATTTTTAAAAGACAAATATTTTAAAATTCTAAATTAAAAGAAAAGGAAGAAATTATTGTCAGTTCAATAAAATAATCAATTTCTTAATCCATATATTGTAATAAGCAGTTGTTTGCGATTATTTCACATCGGCTTCGGTAGCTCAGTGGTTGCGGGATCGCCTCTGAAGCCCGAGGACAAGGGTTCAATTCCGGGTGAGGACAAGTATTTTTTCAGGGGAGAAAATCCTGAGATCACGCACTTAATTAGGAAGGGAAGTAATCATGCTGGTCCCGTGTAGTCGTTTGCTAGCTGCACGTTAAAGAACCCTTGTGAGGCAAAATTTACCGCCCCCTATAACCATGTCCTGAAATGACCATTAAAGTTGAATAGGTCGTCAATACCAAACAAACCAAACCAAACCAAACCGATTGATTCACATGCATTGTCTCGGGCGATCAGTTGTTTCTTGCCAATCCCAATATGGCGACGCGAAGGCACCACTAGAGGGGAAGTCACTGCCAGTCTTTCTTTCATTTTTCTCTGGTTTCTCCCACAAAAAATTACATGCTGAGCATTTACAGCTTTTGTCAGTCGCTTTAAAGCAAGCTTCGAAATATTTAACGTAGGTTTCAAAACGTTTAACGCAGACTAGTGCCGCGTAGCGGTATTACAATAAAACGCTGTCTGCTGCTGTGATGAAAAAAAAACAGAATGGAAAACTCCTATGCGTCGCATGTCAGCAAAACTTCACTGGCGCTCTCGGACGGCGTGCATGATGAAACTAGATGTAAATAATGCCGTTGTCTGGTACGCAATGCTACTCGGCATTTAATTGCTCAAATTCCCGGAAAAATAATCCAAACCTATCGTTTTTTCGGTTCCCTAAAGATGTACAAAGGTGAATACTGTAGTTATTAGGCAGGCTTAAGTTTTTCGTTTCGTTAAAAAAAAAAAAAAAATTCTGCTTATTTGACAACTCAAACGTTGAACGTATTGCAATGCCTACTTTATAATTAAATTAGATGTTCTAAATGGATTCAAAACTCCCGACGAGAGGATTTACGAGTTCGTGAAGGGGAATTGAAAAGTAAAGGCTACGTAATATTAATATTATTTATTGAAGCCTTCCGATGGAAGAAGAAAATTACATGGATCACAGGAGTGCATCATCAGACTTACCCTTGATCCAGCAGTTAACAGTTAATATGAACAAAACAATTCAATACACGATAAGTGACAGCTTCTTACTCGATATCATATAAAGAATTACACAAAGTTGAAGGTATCATAATTGCTCAATATATAAGTTATTAACAGATTATTAAAGTGAGTACAATTATTTATACGTTTAAATTTAGCACAATCAAATATACGTCGACGTATTTCATATGTTAACTTATTCCATGATGAGAACGAGTTATATGGAAATGATCTCCTTTTAAATAGAGAAATTTTTGGTAAAAAAAAAAAGAAATCGTTGTGTTTCTTGTATATCATTCCAACATTTAAAGGACTTGACAATAAAATGACCCCAATCGTCTGTATTTTTTAACGCATTGGCTAAAGCTCTAAGGCGACAGTAGGTTATGAATGCATAAGAAGGTAAAATAGTCAGAGATGAATTGATATCGATCTATTTGATGGCAGTTCTGATACAATTATTCACAGCTGTTTTTAGTAGTTGCAACTGACATTTATACTCATTCGACCATATACATATACCTTATTCTAATAAGGTGTAAATTTTAGATTGTACTGTTACTTTCATTTCTTTAAAAACTAAACATTTATGGGGATTATATAATAGGTAACGCTTTTAAGTTAAATTTAAAACAAGATATCTTATATGGCTCTTAAAGAATACAGATGAATCACAATTAATACCTAAAATGTTCATCTTTTCTTCTACTTGATCTACTGTTGTTTTCGAAAAGGCGATGGTTTTTGTTTTCGTTTTTTTTTAAGGTCATATTCCAATTTTCATACCATTCTCCGATTAGTTCAATGTCAGTATTCAGGGTGTTAATGTCATTATTAATGTTACACTCATCACTTATCATATATAGAAAATTATCATCTACAAAGTTTAATAATTTGCTATGCAAAGGTATCTTTTGAACAGTGACTGAGAGAAGATAGCATAGAACATGCTTGAAAATCCGGAACCCTGCACCCCACCCCATTATCAGAAGTATGATCTTGAATGGAGTCATTGTTGATCTTGTCCATTATCAAAAACTTTGATTGTGAAAATAATTTTCGCACAATTTTAATGCTGGGCCACGAACTCCCATGTTGTGTATAGCAGTTTTGAGCGGGGCACGGAGTCAAACGCTTTTGACACATCAGTCTTCGTTAGTAAAAGGATTCTATTGTTGTCATGTGCTTCAACAATTTGTAGATACAAAAACATTATAAATGGTGTTGTTACACGATTTTTTGTATTACAATACTGGTAAGGATGTAGTTGCGGTTCAATGAACTGTCTCAGTTGATTCATAATAGCTTTTTTTAGTTAATGAGTGAAAGCTGGCCACTGGCCTAAAGGATTTGAAATCATCATAATAGGTGCCAAGGATTTTGAAAGTTCACAATTTATGAATAGTGAAAAAAGGTAAACATAAGGCTAAGGCATCATTTGGTGAATGCTGTTTATAGTCATCAATAAATTTATGATGAATAATTGGAAAGAAAATTCTGCAGCCTGGATTCGAACCAGGAACGTTTGGCTCGGACCGCGAAGATAGTACCAGCCTGCGAACTAGGTAACTGCTCCAACGAAGCCCTAAAGTAGATAAGGACTGAATCGGGTCGCATATTAATGAGGTGGGCGTGACCAAATTCAGCCAATCAGCGTGTAGTATTCGCGTCACGTGACCATCCACCCCCCTTCCTGACGTCACAGGCGGCCATTTTTGAGTCACGTGACGGGTTTTTCCCGTGACGTCACAGCTGGTAGGATTATTTTTAAAATTTATTTTTCATTTTAATTTTTAATCTTATTTTTTTACCCGACATTTTTCTAATTTTTGGGTGTTGTCATTTCAGGTGTGGTCTTTATTTTTGGTGGTGGTGGTGGTCCCTGTTTTGGATGTGGGCCCTCTGTTTTGGATGTTAGTCCTTTTTTGTGTGTAGTCCTTTTCTTTTGGGTGTTGGCCCTTGTTTTGGGTGTGGCCCAATAATAAGATCTAAATTTGGTCGTTTGATGATGTATATACTTTTATCCGTAGGCCTTCTCTTTAGATGTTGCATCACCCAAGGTAGGGTTTTGTTTCTCATTTCTCCGAATATTAAGCCCGAAATTGTCCCTACCGTAGGTGATGTAACAATTTATGATTTTTCTGTAAGCAGGCTTTCTCTCTAAGATGTATTGGTTAAAGCCCTTTCTATTGCACGATTTCGGCTACAGTCCAAACATTTCAAAAATCGTAGAACATAACAAATTCTTAAAGATCTGACAATGAGAAACGGAGGGGTGTCCTTTTTCTCGCAGGAGATTTTTGCCAAACCCTTCCAATTATTAGGAGCTTTAGCATAAAAGCTACTTATAAGAATGAGCCCTTGATCTGTACGTTTATCCGGCCGACCGTCCGCCGTTTGCACGATAACTTGAAAACGGATTAACTTTTTCTAATTCTGTTTTCAGAAATATAACCATCAAAGTCTTAGCTCGGCCGTAACAGCTTTTCAGAATTTTTCGTGGACCCCTTCAAGTCGAATTCACGTGCTGAAAAAGTGAGTGCTAAGAATACAAAGATAATGGCATGTCATATAACAATCAATTTGTCAAGAAGGAATACATTGTTACTTTCTGTTCCGTCTTTTAAGCATTACTGACATCGGCGCGCGCACGTGAAATCGCTTTGTCGACGCACGATTGTTCAGGTGCTGAAATCTATATTCAGTTGCGAAAGGTAGAAGGTTGATTTTCGTAAAGTAGCTTCCTATGAGCATGTCCATCTGCAATATTTAGTTTGGTTTTGATTGGTACACTGGGGTCGGAATTACGGGAGTGGGATTCAGATAGGACAACATATCTATGTACTATTTAGGTACGTAAAGGCGTGAAATTCGTTATCCAGATTTTTCTAGGCAAGATCTACAATACTATGAAGTTTAGGCCCAGGTGTTCCATTGGGGCCGGATTTGCGGGAGTGGTAGTCACGTGATCTTTAGAACTATGCCAACATATGGCTTGTGATATATCATACGTTCGGAAATGTGGAAGGGTGCGTATTCTTAATGACTATAATCATAAAATTTTTAAACAACTACTCAGTTTTGGAAACGAAAAATTACCCACAATTGCGTCAGGTTTAATTTCTATCTTATCTGATTATTGTATACTATTGTAGTCAGTGCGAGGAATAATTATACATAATGTGCTCCCGAACATAGCCACAGTGGCTTTGAGAACGTACGATTCTTGCACCAAAGAATGAGAATGTAAATAAAAAACATCATTCTGCAAGAATTGCCAAGATCTTGCATTACATATAAATAAGTTGCGTCTTAAAAGTTTAAAGAAACATGTTTTTGTTCAAAAGAAAAAAAGACTACTGAAGCTACATACAAATGCTCTAATTACTAGCTGTACAAAGCACTTAAAAGAAACTCCTGAAAATATTACTCACGAAAACATAATAAAAATAAAAATATTCAACAAAATGTAATTTTGCGTGTCTCAAAAGTTTAAAGAAGTGGAATGGAAACGTGCAATATGTAAATTTGCGAGTGATAGGGTATTAATCTGTTGCAGAGTTAGTCATTTTTTTAAAGAAAGCTTGTCTTCCACTCACAATTGATCTACGACAATGCCTCGCCAATCTCAATTCACAATCGATTAAGTGGCTGAAATCTGGCAATTAAAAGCCAACGGAATATCTATTGTTAATATTGTCACAATTACTGGAAGATCCACAGCGGGGGTTTATTATGTTTTGAAGTAGAGTTCCTCGTTCCACCAAAAACCACGATCTGGTCGTCCCAAAGTTACCTCAACTCGCGATGACTGACGCATTATTCGACTGGCAGCCACACAAAATCTTTCTGTTCGCCAAATACAAGACGTGACTGGGTTAAACACATCGAAAGACACTGTACACCGGCGAATAATTGCGAGTGGACATGTTGTCTCCAAATAAGATGAAGGAAACGCCTGACTGCCAAGCGCATTCAAGAAAGGCTACGTTGGGCACAAGAACATATGGCCTGTTATGACGAATGGATGTCGGTGTTGTCAGTGTTGAAAAGAAGTGGAACTTGGATGGTCCTAATGGGTGGGCATCATACAGGCATGACCTACGACAGGAACCGAAGACCTTTTACTCAAGACAACAAGAAGGTGGTTCTGTCATGTTTTGGGACGACTTCGCATTCAGCGTTACCACAAATTTGGCTTTCATCAGTGGAAGAGAAAATTCGCTGACATACCAAGAAACCCTGATACAGTATCTGTTCCCGCCTGTGATCATTAGTGTGGCCTGGAATTCGTGTTCCAGCAGGATAACGCCAGCATCCATACTTCACGATCAACAATGGAATGGTTCAGAAAACAAAATATTTACGTTATGACGTGGCCCAAGAAGCCCAGACTTGTACCCTATAAAGAATCTATGGGGAATCATGTCTCGTGCAGTTTCGGCCAGGTTTATGCTGGAGGACGTCAATTTTCTTCGACTGATGAATTGAAAAAAGCAATTGAAGATGCATGGTAAATGTAAGACCAGAAACATTGTTCAACCTCAAACTCAATGCCGAACATATTTGAAACAATCAAGGCAAATAGTCGTTCAATTTAAGCTGTTGTATAAATCATGCAATGTTTTTTCAGTCGTTCTTTAAACTTTTGAGACACGCAAAATTCCATTTTGTTCAATAATTTTATTTCTATTATGTTTTCATGAATAATTTTTTCAGAAGTTTCTTTTAAGTACTTTGTACCGCCAGTAATTAAATCATTTGTATGTATCTACAATAGTCTTTTTTCTTTTGAACAAAAACATGTTTCTTTAAACTTTTGAGATGCACCTTATATTGACCAGGAGCAAGCTCAAAACTAACCCACAGGTTTTTTAATTCATTGGAACTCACCTGGAAAACCACCACATTAAGTTCAATGTGAAAGTAGGGCCGGTAGATTCCTCCAAATTATACAGTGGTACTAGACTGTCACTAATTTTATGCCTACTATCACCCAGACAATTGTCTATGGTGCCCGGCACAAAAGAAAAAGGAAACTGGCACATGTGTAAATGAATAAACCTTGTTTAACCAATCAGAAACGGACTGGAAACGAGGTATTACAAATACCTGTCATCAGTAGTAAGTAATGCCTTGATTCCTGTCCGTTTCTGATTAGTTGAACGAGTTTTATTCATTTACACATCCGCCAGTTTCTTTTTTCTTTCATGCCGGGCACCATGCGATTTGCTTTCGCAATGACGATTAACAAAGCACAAGATCAATCTCTTAATTTTCTTAAAACAATGCTGCTGCTTTTTGTGAAATTTTGTATGTAATCGTATTATTGGTACTATTTAAAAGCATGGTTTTTTTTCTTTTCCGCAGGTAATCAGCTAGTAAACCATAAATTTCGTCTTTTGATGATGTCATAATGTATTACGTTTCATTGCGAAGGCCTTCTCTCTCGGTGGTTCAATTCGGCGCTGAAAAGTCACATTACCAAGATAGGCTGATCAACAATTTAACCTTCATTGTTTCCATGTCGGATTTTAACAATGTTTTTCGTTTGATGAAAACAATGAAGATTACATTGTTGATCGGCCTACCTTGGAAAATGAAATAACGAAAACCTGATTTTTTCCCCTCTGCAGTGGCAACACCTAGAGAGCCTGTGCACTGAAAATTCATACATTTTACATGATCATACCAAGTCATAATTTAGCGCTTATTATTAGTAGAAATACGATTAACAACGCCTTTTTATGATGATGTAACAATATATGAAATTTCAGAGCTTAGGCTTTCTTTATAGGTAGTGTTGGCAGTGGAAACGCCAACGATATGAAATGAGTAGATCGCTTATTTGGCCGCCATCTTTGGGTCAATTTGAAGGCGGCGAAAAGTGGAACTAATCTTTTTTGTTAGTGTACGCGCCACCACTATGGTTGGCAGAACAACATCGCCAGCCAAAGCGCCATTACTAAAATATCCACTTTGTCGCCAGATGAGAAAGCACCCCCCCCCCCCCCCCCCCTACCATCGTGCTTGTAGTCTGAAATTTCTTAAGCGACATCTCCCAAATTTAGATGCTTTTTAATAAATGCGGTATATAATTTTATAAATAACTCTAAACAATCATTCTGGTATCACTGAAACGACGGTAACATGGTTGAATATCGGAGACATTAAAGAGAGATCGAATCTCAGTGAATTACAGAAATAATTATCGATAATCTATATACTAAAACTCTTGTATGTATCTGTAATTCTATCTCCTCCTAGATGGTTTGAGCTAGCGACTTGAAACTTTCAGGGCAGGGTTATCAATAAAGGACCTGCTCTATCGCCAAAAATCAGCCCACTACGACCCCCCCTCCCCTATCCCCACTTACTGCTTTTGCTTTGTAATTCCCCTCAACAGATGGCAAGGGCGGGCGAAGCCGCGGGTAACAACTAGTTGTTTGTAAGCGTCCACAGCGTGATTTTTAAGTAAACTAACTAAAAAGAGTTATTAAATTCATTCAATGTCATTTGTTTAACGTCACTTTTTTTTAAATCATCCATTCGTGACTTCGCTTTAGAGCTATACACATTTTAATTAATAAACCTTTACACTGAGTGCATTAAATGAATTAAAATAACAAAGTAATATTTGGAAACTCTTTCTAGTTTGCTTACTTAAAAAAATATCGCTGTTAAAGCTTACAAACAATTAGGATTAGCATTATAACCTTAATGATTCGATCTCTCTTTAACGTCTCTTGATGAAGATCGACATCTTTTATGTATCATCAACCACGATATAAGAGATGACCAGGATTTTGACACGAGAAAAACATTTTAAGACGCAGAAAGATAAAAACCCACCCGTGAAAGATCATGGTGAACCTTTAATATATCTATTACTACAATTCAAAGCTTGGGGACGCGTTGGTGGCGCTAAAAGCAGCTCACGAGCGATCTACTCGTTTCATATCGTTGGGAAACACCACCTAAAGATAAGGCCTGTGCGTGAAAACGTCATACATTGTTACAACACAAAAAGTCATCTTTAATTACATTTCTACAAAAAATAAGCTCTAAATTATGACTTGATATCATGTAACAATGCATGACGTTTCGCGCTCTGGCTTTGTCTTTAGGTGGTGTTGGCAGTGGACACCACAAAAGATTCGAGTTTTGGAGATAACCTGGATATTAAAATTCAGGAACTTAAATAACAGCGTAGCATACGTGCACTTTGCAATTTCATGCGGTATTAAAGTTAGTCGATTATGAACAAGTTTCTATTGAGGTTTACCGAGAAGCAATTCGTTTTCTTCAATATATGGTAGAAACTGAACGAAAGGAAGGAATATTCCTTCAATATAAAAACCTAATTTTAAAAACTAATTTTAAAAGTAGCGAGCGAAAATGATAACAAGAAGGATAAGTTAATGGAAAAAAGATCAGAACTGAATGCTTTATCGAAAAAGGGCCTTGGTAATATGGAATATTTATCTAAAGAATTGGCTTACAAGGTAGAGCATGAAAATTCAATAGTGGACGAGATACTTCCCGCTGCTTTCACGGTGGAATCCAATGGAGGTTAAAGAACGCTTCGTCTTATCTGAAAGTGAAAATATGGAAATATGTCAAATGCTATCTCTTCTGCAGAGTTCTACAGAAGAACATGGTGCGCTAGAAAAGCCATTAGTTTGTAGCCAAGGTAATCCTCTGCCGCAGCTGGAGTGTAAAATGGTTAAATCAACAATTATTGAAAAGGCATTGGAAAATACAGCCTATTTTAATGATGGAAATGAGAAGGAAAATCAAAAAGTAACATTATTTTTTTACGAAAACATTGTAGTAGTGGTAAAAAAAGTGGATATATGTTTGAACTTGTCCCTTCCCCTATCGTTTAAAAGTACCTTGGTGGTGCTGACAGCTAGTGGAGGCGTGCAATCGCAATTGGCAGGATTGTGTTGTTGATCACATCGTCCACGCTTGAAGAATAAAGCTGCAATTAGTTTCATTCATGCGAAAGGTCGTCCACTCAAGGAAATTCACAGTGAAATGCAGAAAGTGCATGGCAACGACTGCATGGCCTAAGCAAGTGTCAACATGGTGCAAAAAGTTTTCTGAGTTGAAGTGCGCTGGTGGCTGTACTCGTAGGAAACGGGCTTCTATGCGACAGGCATTCAAAAACTTGTACCACGATGGAACAAAGATGATATGGCTCATACGTAGAGAAATTGAAGTGTACTTTGTATATTTTTTTTCATGCCTGTTCCAACACTTTCTTCAAAAAAACACTTTCCCTTAACGTACTGAAATTCTCCCGAGGATATTAAGAACGGAATTTCGCCTGGTAGGTGCCCGGACGAGGTGACGACTACAGCAGAGAGGACGCTTATTCAGGAAGGGGTTGCAGACAAGCATCGGGCGCATGTTTCAGAGACCTTTCCAAGAGAAACAGCTTCACAGAGTAATAGCAGCGTAAGCGCGCCTGTCACCAGGGAGCAGCGCGTAGCAAGGCTCGTAATTTAAGCTGGAACAGTAAGCAAATTGAGTCATTGAAATTGTGCCGCGTAAATGCAGGCGTTAGTTGTAATATTTTCCTTGTGATATTGCATTTACTTATATTTGCTGATTTTATTGGTTCCCTCAGGTGCAGTGGCAGCTACACTTCTCCCCGTCGACTACTCATCCATTTGGGTTCCTGTAACTCTCCCACCAAAAGGATTGCGCGACGGGTTCACAGTTGCTGTTCAGATGCCAAGGCTAATCAATTCACGAAAATTAAAGGGCAATTTAGTCTGCGTTTAATTTTTGTAAAACCCTGCCACGCTTGTTGATCGTATTAGGTTTTGAACTTTTGACATTCAAATACTTTAATTGTATTGATATTCGAATACATTAATTTAATTCGAATACTTAGGGGAGGCCGTGGCCTGGTGGGCTTTCACTGAACGCAACTTCTGTGAAGTTAAGCTACATCAGGCACGGCTTGTCACCGGATGGGTGACCATCCGTGATAGCCAATCTTTACCCCCCCGGCTGCTGCGACCATCATACAGCAGTCGTGAATCCAGGTCCATCCAGGGACCCAACTCGTCGGCCTCCGGCCATACAGGCCCTGGATGGACGTATTGGATCCAATTAATTAATAAAATAAAATAAAAATAAATAAAAATAAAATGTATCAAATAATTTGTCATACCTTTAAAAAGCCACCCCGAAGAAGAGGTGGTTTTGATTATTATTTTGTAATTACATTTAATTGGCCAATAGACAATTAAAATTTGAACTTTCAACAGCAAAACTTTGCTGCCTTATTTAACATCCTCCACATATCCCTGTGGTATGTTACAGCATGTCAAGAAAAGTTATAAGCTATTTCAAATTGAATCAAGGCAGTTATCAAAAGGCGATTCCGCAAATAAGTTAAATTCTCAACGTGCTATAAAAACAATCCTTAGAAAAAAAATCTTTTATCGAAACCAATTTTAAAGTAATAAACAAAGGTATCAGTTTATAAAAGATACAAAATGGGGTTCGATGTAAGGATGTCGCGATGCGAATTTTCTTAGGAGTAGAGAAGGTTGTCTATCAGGGAGCCAATAAAATAGCATTGCGAGTAGGTCAGTCAGACAAACACCACCTAAAGAGAAAGCCTGAGCGCAGAAACGTCATACATTGTTACATCATGATACGAAGTCATAATTTAGAGCTTATTATTGGTAGAAATGCGATTAAAGATGACCTTTTATAGTGATGTATCAATGTATGAAATTTTCGCGCTCAGGCTTTGAGTAAAGGTAGTGTTGATCAGACACGGAACACCGCCAGAGCAGGGTACTAAGGACCGGATTTACAAAAGGGTCGTAAGCGACTTATCGACATTTCCTCGTTACGGCGTCTAACAACGTTTACTGCTATTCCTAAAGCCTGTCTTAAATGAAAACATCGTTAATTTGCATCGTAAAAAACCGACAAGCCAGATCTGTCGTTATAGCATCGTTACAGATTGTTTAAAATGGCGGAAAGCTTGCACACGACAAAGAAAGACGCCGTATTCTAATGTTTTGATTATCGTGACTCAGCATTGATGAAATATCAGCAATCGAATATATTTTAGGGGTGATTTTTCAATTGACCGAGAGGCTCAAATGAAAGTGTAAATTGGCGAACTTGTTAAATCGTTTCCCCTCCCGACCAAAAGGTATAGAATTTTGAATAATTTCTTTCTATGAAATGCTTCTTTATCAGCATTTGAAATTTTCATAAAAGTAATTCCTATTTTCTAGCAATTGATATTTCTAGAAAGAGTGCTTTAATATTTTTTTTCGTACTCAGCAATTTTAATTCCGATTAAGTAAATTATTGCATTCGCTTTCGAATTGTGTCCATTTTCCTTATTTCCGCTGCAGTCGGAAACCTTATTGGCTGTTTTCAAGCAAACAAAGACGTCATTTCCGTACTTTCGAAATCAGACTACTATTTTCTCGTCGTTATGTTTAAGAAGGCTAACGACGCGTATTGTGAATTGCATTTAAAATAAATAGTAAAATTCCAAAATTTACGACATAGTTATTGTACGACGTCGTTGATAACGACCTTTTTGTGAATCCGGGCCTAAGTTAGTAAAGCGAAGTGTGCGAAGTAAACATGTTTCTCCAACTTGTCAGAATGGAAATAAGACTAGGAAACAGGCATTAATTAATTGCATAAATGCATTTAAAAGTTGCGAAGCTTTTCGTAATGAAAATAATGAGTCAGATGCTTCGTTGACATTCTATAATTCGATGGTTCAGCGAGAGAGAAAGCAATCATATAGCAGCAATGCGTTTACACTTATTAACCAGATGCTCGCGCATACTGGGTCGCGCACGATCTGCATAATATGCACGCTGTGGCCGCACTGGCTGTTCCGTATCGCTCTGTGCGTATAGTGCACCCTGTTTTTCATTGCCAGTGCGTTTTGTTATCGTGCGTTTGGAGCGTTTCGTGTGCGCACGAAACACTAGCCAGAAGTCAGGGTTGCTCAGTGTATTGAAGAGGGCGGAGGAGCAACGAGGAAACCGAAACAGAATTATCAAAATTGAAACAGTGAATGTAGATGGAGAAACTGCAGAGTAGTTTACTGAGGTTAATTGACTTCCTCCATAACACTTTCAAGCAAATCATCGTCACCGCTACTTTTGTCATCAGCATTTATAATATGCTTCTCTACAACCGTTTGCATGGTATTTAGATTGACATTGTATCGGAAATTTTCTATCACGATTCGCCATTTGCAAAGATCGCGGATTTATCGTTAACGCGCTGTTCTTCTTGCGGCTGCCTAAACTCCATGAATTGCACTGCACGAGTCGCACTGATCACGTAACTGACTCTCACGATTGTGCGTTTCGTGCGCGATGGACAATGTGCCCATAATTGATCAAGAGCGCGAGGTCACTTAGATCATGTAAATGAAACTAACAATGTCGATGAGGCTGTTCAATAACAAAAGTAGCCCATAGCCTATTTCACGAGCTTCGAATATCAAACTAATGAGAAAAAGCTAGTATTTCGAATTCGCTATCGGTGCAGGCGAGGGTGTTACAGTCCTTACGGAAATGCCATCCGGAGAGAGACAGCGCCATGACAAAGACAATAGAAATGCGGTACCGCATTCTATTGAGCGCAAAGACGAGCAAACTTTTACAATTCATGTGACGAATTCTAGCGATTAGGTGGTTGGCAAAAAACGGAGAAAAATCGCTGAGTAGTTGCGCTACGAGAGGAACCGCGAGATTGAGAGGCTAACGAGAAAGACAGGCTCTGGCACTGAAAAGTCACCTGATTAAGATAGGTCTTTAAACAATGTAACTTAGTTTCCATCTTGTATTTTGACAAATGAGTGTTTTTTCCTTTGCTGGGAACAATGAAGGTTGGATTGTTAATAGACTTATCTTGGTCAGGTGACTTTTTAGTGCCGGAGCCCGTATTTGTCGATAGCCTCGGCGAGATTGAAAATGACGTGGCAAAAAAGGACTGGTACACAAAGCAGGAGTGCGTATCGAACGACGAACTCAAGCAAAGAAGCAGAGAGCTGAAATTCATAAAGTCTTTCCCATCTAAAAGGGGGTTATAGCAGTGCCAGTAAAGCTTCATTTCCACTGGCAGAAAACAAGAGCAGAAAGAAGGGCGTATTTTTTTCTGCCTTTATACTTTCTGCTCCTGCAAGTATCCCACATGGCAGAAACTCAAAAGGATAAGATAGAAGTTTTGCCCAACACAAAGGCACTGCACCGAAGCCGTCGATGGATCGAAACGGTCGGCTTCGACTGCACACAGCACGTACACAGTTCGTTCATTCCTCATCAATAATCACATCGAATTTTTGCATTCAATTGTTGTTTATTCAATTTAATTTGATTAATTAATTAATAAATATATATTTCGCACCTCTTCTATTAGCGCTTCTACATCAATTTTCTTTCTCGGCCTTCTACATCATTTTTCTTTCAAAATGTCGAGCTGAGTGTTCGACATTTTTATTTTGTGACAGAGAGAGAGAGAGGACGTCACTGTGACGTTACTGCAGAGATCGTTTTCTATTGGTTGAGCAATCGTTTCTGCCCTGCTTGTGCCACAAAAGTTGAACTCAACCCAACTCTAAAAAGCAGAAATTTTCGGTCGGGCAAAAGAGACAAAAACAGGAAATGAGATCATAAAATTTTTCTGCTTTGTGGTTCCTGCCGTTGCTTTTACGCATGTGGGAACCACGCTTAAGTGGTAAAAGACTGAAGGCCCGTTCTTCTAATGACGGTGGTGATATAGCACGAAATAGCAGCGCAGCAATTGATTTCATGCTTTGTATAGACTCTTAATAGAATTGCAGAAAAGTCCGGACATAATACTTGAAGCCGATTTACGAAATCGTGCGACGAGTATTAGCGGCGAAAGTTACCATCATAGCCATTTACAGAGCAGAGCCGTTTCTGATTTCCGAGACGCAGAAGCAGAGCCCAGTGGTCTCTACCCATCCCTGGAGGAATAATCGTCGCCAGTTTATCTGAAATTATTGATTTGCCTGTCATACTTTCCGATAAGACAAAAGTGTGCATCTCTGCAGCATACAATTGAAAACGAAGAAAAAGTAGCAATACCAGTCGTGGTAATTATTCCCTATTCGCCTGTTCAAAAGGTAGGCCTCTCAAAATAATCTCTCCTATTGTTTTTAAACGTCCCCTCGGCGTCGGAACAGATTTAATTGTTAATAGTTTTGCGTTTTATAGTTTGCAGTTTAAGTCAAGTAAAGTAGAACGCTTGTCTCCGCTTTCCTGCGCTTAGATGTGGTACTGAAGCTACTTCCGTTCTCAAGCCTTTAAATATACGAGGGGCAATTGATAAATAAGGTCTCCATGACTAACTTTTTTATTTGTTAACTGATTTTTAAAATTCCTTTTGTATCTTATACTCACTTTTGTCCTCTATATAATGCACTATTCACTTTTCGACAGAGTCCCCATCCCTTTCCAAGCATCACGCCAACGCGTGACTAGTTGGGTGAACCCGTCGGAGAGAAATTCCGGAGTTGTGGTCGACACCAGGATATAATGGCAGCTTTGGACCCTTTTCTGGAGTACGATAACGTCCGCCCGCACACGAGTCACCACACACAAGAGGCGTTGCAGCGCCACAGTTCAAAGATGAAAAATTGCAGTTCAAAAAAGAAAGACTTTGCACATTGCGACTTTCACCACTTCCCAAAGAGGAAAGAGCCCCTTATGGGATACGAGTTGGTTCTGACGGCGATGTAAACGCTGCCATTCAATCCTGGTGTCGACAACTCCGGAATTCCTATCCGACGGGTTCACCCAACTAGTCACGCGTTGACTAGTCGCAATGCGTGGAAAGGAATGGGGACTATGTCGAAAAGTGAATAGTGCATTGCATAAAGGACAAATGTGAGTTTAAGGTACAAAAAGAATTTTGAAAATCTGTTAAAAAATAAAAAAGTTACAGCCATGGTAACCCTATTTATCAATCGGCCCTCGTATTTTCGTAAATTGTATTTCTTAGATGGCGTCCAAATCCGGGGCATTAAATAACTGCAATAACAGGCTATGATCCGTAAGGAAATTAAGTATTTTTGAATTTCTAACCTTTTCTTATTCAAGCTTAATGAGATCTGATTTCGTGGCAGATTGTTTCAAAGTGTTAACAAGTTCGAATTTATTTTCATATCTCACTTTGTATCAATCATTTTTTTCATATACAAAGCCATTCACGAGATAGTGAATGGACTTTAATAAAGGAATTTTTTTATTAGATCTACCCGTCATTGTGATTCTTGTCAATACTATCATGGGCTTTTTTGTAAATTTCATTTCTGTAAAAATCTAAACTGGAACAACAGATGTTTCAACCAAAGAGGAACAAGGAATAATAAAAAGTTTCTCCACAAGAAAGGTGTTAAAGCATCTGAAATTCATCAGAGACTTCCAAGACAGTTCAACGAGTCATGTTTGTCTCGATCATCCGTCTTTGCTTTGTGCCAAAAATTTGAAAGAGGGCGAGAATCCACCAGCAATGAGCCTCATAAGCCAAGGCCAGCAACTGCCGTCAATGATGGCATCATCGCACGAACATATTAGGTGATAATCGACAACAGGCTGATTTATGTCCGAGAATTGGCTTCAGTTCTGAACTCAGCACTGGGAGAAAAAATTTGATTTTCTTTGGAACCAACACCACTCTCCCATAACAGCTTAACTTAGAACGCCCCTCGTACTTACCTTTTGGTTTCCACTGCGTAATATTAAATTTTTTACGTGACAATGGGTAAGGGCTAAGTCATGACTACTTTTCCTGATAGAGACTTCATCTAGCATTTAGTTCTACTAACGTTGACACGATCTGGTTCAAATAAGGGAAGGTTCGGAAGAAATCACAACTACGAATCTAAGGTCCCATCGGAGAATCTTAACCCGTGAAAAATTAAATTCAATGTAATTCTAAAAATCAACATTGTGCAACTGTTGATACTGGTCGCTTGTTATTACCGAAACGAGTAAGGCAATAAAAGTAAATTAATGATAAAAATAGGAAAGAAAATTCCACAGCCTGGATTCGAACTAGGAACTTTCTGCACTGAAACTTGAAAAGGAATGACTCTTTCAAATTCTGTTTTCAGAAATATGACCACCAAAGTCTTAGCTCGGCCGTATCAACTTTTCAGAATTTTTCGTGGCCCCCCTTCAAGTCGAATTCACGTATTAAATCAGTGAGTGTAAAGAGTACAAAGATATAACATGTAGGCATGTCATATAACAATCGATTTGTCAAGAAGGATTACGTTGTTACTTTCTGGTCATCTTTTAAGCATTACTGACATCGGCGCGCGCACGTGAAATCGCTTTGTCGATGCACGATTGCTCAAGGGCTCAATCTACATTATTGGTGAATTCGACTGACTGCTCCCAGAATGCAAAGGGATTACTCGAGTCACGTGATCAATCTGGCCGAGAGCAGCAGCAAAGCTTGGAGCAGATGAACATTTTTTTTATCAGTGCTCCAAACTCGTCTAGAGGCAACGCACTCTGTTAGCAACACTTTTTATTCAAGACAGCAATATAAATTACTTATTAAATTAAATAGTTTAAGTAAAAAAGAATATTTTATAATAAATAGTAATGTGGATTTTTTCCTTTATAGATTAATAGAAAAGATAAGATAAAATTAATTTAAATAAAATAAGCATACGAGATGGTTGAGCTTAAGGTCCTGATGGAGTTGAAGAAATTCAGGAGAAATACTTCAATATATATGTAATTTAAGATACATTTATTTTAATTTATTTTATTTTATGTTTTCTATTAATATATAAAGGAAAAATACCCACATAAATATTTATTTTAATTATTAAATTACTGTTAATGTGTTCTAATCAGTTGAAAAATTATTTATATTCACGGAGTGTCAATTTTTAACGAATGCAGTGTAATAAATCATGGATAAAATGGCATTTTGAAAAAATGATGTATACTATATTTCGATAGGGAAAGTATATTTGTATTTACAGCTCTTATTTCAAGATATTCATGTATTTATTCTATGGAATATTCATAATAATGCATAGAGTACGAGGTGTAATTATAACACAGATTTTCATCGGTATATGTATCGGCAAAATTAACAAAATTCTCAAATTTTGGAATTTTCTTCGGCCGTTCCGAATGTTTTGCCATTAATAAAGCCAAAGCTTCGTCTTCTTCATCGTAAGAACTGTCAGATGAAGAGCTATCCAGTAATTGTAAAAGAAATTCGTCTATTTCAGTCTCTGAGGTAGCCGCTTTGATCTTGCAGGCGACGCAAGCAGACGAGCAGAGAGCAACACCGGTTTTGGAAGAGCGCGAAGGAGTGCTCCTTGGCGCAAGGAGCAATACCAGCCGATCGCTGTGGGAGCCGCTCTGCGAGAGCAAGAGCAGCCCGCCGAACAATTATTAGAGCTCCAGGGCGCTCAGGAGCGCGTCTGGAGCACGCCAGAGCAGCCAGCCAAATAATGGAGCTACGTGTTGGTTTTATAATGACTTAACTGTGTACCCCCTTCATAATTTCTACATTATTTGAGGTAGAAGGTTGAAATTCGCAATGTAGCTTAATATGGGCATGCATATCTGTACTATTTAGTTTGGTTTTGATTGGTGCACTGGGGTCGGAATTACGGGGGTGGGATTCAGGGAGGGCAACATATCTGTGTGCTATTTAGGTACGTAATGGCGTGAAATTCGGTATCCAGATTCCTCTAGCGAGATCTACAGGACTATGAAATTTAGGACCAATTGTTCCAGGCGGGTCGGAGTTGCGGGGGTGGCAGTCATTTGGTCCTGAGATCTATGGCAAGATATGGCATGTTATATATTATATGCTCGGAAATGATTAAAAAGATAAGAAGATACGAGTTTTTTTTTACATTTTCTACATATTACGTTCGAGAAAATAAATTTTTTTGATTAAAAAACTTGGGGAGAGGTAAAAAGTGTAGATAAAGGTGGTAAAATTAAATGACTTCAGGATCTGCTACTTGCCTTACGCTACTCGGGGAGGGAGGAAGGGGAGATTAATTTTTTTTAATCAATGTATAAACGTATTTCTCCCTCACTGCTAAAGCTCCTTTTTGGAATGTTTACAAGAATTTATTCATCAAACTTTTTTTCCTTTAGCATTTTTAGTTTTTTCCTATTGTTGCTTGTTTTATTTTTCCATTATGTTTTTATTTTTGTTCGTCCTTTTATCCATTTTATTTTCTTTAACATGTTTCTCATTAACCCCGTTCTGGGCTTAGATCTGTTGGGGCACAACACGGGGTTCGACCTACCACTTTATCTGGTTGGTGTTCATCCCGTTGTTATTGTTACATTTTTATTATTATTATAACATTAATTAATAACAATAATTACAACATTATTAGTTAATATCATATAATCTTTGTAGTTTTCTTTTTAAATACCTTATTTTCTTTAACGTGTTTTACTAGCAACCCCGTTTTCGGGCTTCTTTCCTGGTGTGGGACAACATAGGGTTTGGCCTTCCAGATTTATCTGATGGTTTTCCCCGTTGTTATTACAGCGTATAATTTAAATAATTATAAAGTTGATAGCAGATAAGTACTCGAAATAGGCGCATATATAATGAGGTGGGCGTGGCCTAATCCAGCCAATCAGCGTGCAGGTTTCGCATCACGTGACCCCCCACCACCCCTACCCGTTCCTGACGTCACAGGCGTTCAACCAATCCGCGTGCAGAAGGCGACTCACCCCCTCCACAACTCGACTTCCTGTCACGTGGCCCTCCATCCCCCTTCCTGACGTCACAGACGTTCAGCCAATCCGCGTGCAGAAAGCCTTTCACGTCACCATCCAATCCCCCTCTCCTGTTTTTAGGCGTTGGTCTTTTATTTAGGTGTTGGTCTTTTATTTGGGTGTGGCCTAAGGCTGAAATAAAATTAATTTTTTAATCATCTGATATACCCCTGGTGCTAAGCCTGTGACACGACCCCAGACCGCTGCCCTGCTCCCGGGTCAGTTGTGGACGTCGTACGCATGGGCTGATCAACCACGCAACACCGCGTTGACGCCTGTACTTTATGCATTGAAGCCCCCTGAAACCTCTCACGTTTGCCCCAGCGGTAATTTTGATGAATAACCCCATGTGGTTAATTGAGTGCGGCGTTTATTACCTTCCCTGTAGAGTTGGTGTGTTGGTAAATTATGGAAAAGACCTCAATTTCTAAAAACCCTTGATGTTTCAGTTTAGAGCCTACACTCACCCCGTAAACACGTAAATAAAAAAGCTATTGTCCGATATCACCATAAATATCTCGAAATCTTTTGCTTCAACAACGACACAGTGAAATTTCTTTAACAACGATAATGGAGTGATTGTCACCCCACATACAGAAAGGCTCTATGCTACGACTTTCTACTGCATGTATATTATTGTTGTTGATTGCCTTGCATTGTATGAACGGATACAAGGAAATATTAAAAATAATGCATTCCATTGATAATAAAATCCCAGCACAAATGGATAATTATCCTCGAAATAAATCATTTGTGATTGGGGATTAAAAAGTGGCATGGGGACAAGTTTATTTGGGTGTTATTTCACGTAAGATAAAACGACTTAACGGTAAATATCGACATCACTAAAGCGTCTACAGAGAGATACCGTAATCGTAAAACCGTCTATGGAGAGATTCCACATTCACAAAAACTGTGAGTGTTATGATTCTGAACTAAAGGTTCTACTAAAAGAGGTTTGCAACATTCAACATAGATTTTGTAAACTCTTGCGAAAATTTTCTGTCTCACCACGGACGAGAAATTTTATTCGCAGACTTACATTTCAGCTAGCATTTGTTTTCACAGAATTACACCTGAACCTTTGTTTTTCACACACTGGTCCCATTGTATCGCTGTTTCTTTACCAGTCACTACACCTCTTATATACCGTGACCTAGTTACTATCGCTGCGTCAGGATGAGTTGTTGAATATTATGATTATTTTTTTTATTATCGTCGTGAGGTGTTACATCGTGTGTCAAATGTTGGCGCCTTATCCCTTAGAAATAAGTTATGACTGTTGAGTTCTAATCCTTACAGGTTATAAAAAAAATGACTTGGACAACGTCGTGATTATCGAAAGTACTTTGTCTATGAAGGTGTTGTCTGTTGAATTTGTATGTTTGGTGTTTGGATGAGTGATTGAAATTGCAACTTTTAAACTATTAAAACTCTTAATCCCTATTGGACCATGGTCAGATTTGAATTGTTGCTAACGAGTTTAGCGTATAAAATTTAGATAAATTAGGGGTATGGATTTCCTGTATCACATTTCAAGCCTTCACTACACCTGGACAATTGCACCCGTATTTGAACGTATGAAACCTGAGTTTGTGCGAAAATTGCCCAAGATGACGGCTCTAAGAATAGTTTGTACTAAAGGTGTAGGCTTTAGAAGCTAGTATTTTACGGGGCCCCCCGTTAAAAAGACCTTTTTTTTGTTTGTATTTTTAATTCGAGCTTAATTTTGAAATGTACCATAAAATGAAAACCTGTCGTATTTCTTACTGTTCATACCCTAGTGTTTGGTGTTGTGAACGAAATCGTGTTTTTCAACTGTATCTCTGACATAGTGAATGTTAAACCTTAACTATGCGGTTGTGTAAAAATGTTGAGCCGCTTGACTTTGGGGAGCTTTTGTTCCCGGCTGTCAAAACAAGATATTTACTTTGTCCCATACGCGCACACTTGACTACATCATAACGCGGTCTGATTAGAGAGATTGTAGTCACGTGAATACTACCAGTCCTGTCGTGAGTAGATTCACACGTGGTTGCCGAATTACAACCGTGCAGCAACATAACAGTAATGTGTGACAGTGTTTCGTCATTTAGCGAATTGCATGTAATGTTTTCAAACTTTAGATAACAAACCGACCAATCAACCCACCAACCAACCAAACAATCAGCCGGCCAACCGTGCGAAACTTTAATTTTTTAGAACATTGTGCTTTAATGAATGAAATTTTAGCTGAAAAATTCGGTATATGCACGCGTGCAGAATCAGCCCAGATTCGGTACGTCAAAAAATTAATATTAGTACGTGCGAGTTGAATGATCGTAGTTCACGCATCATTAATGAATTTGTGTGACTGAAGGTGAATTGGAGAATGAAAGTGTCAAACAAATTTAAAACTTTAGTGTTGGAATGATTGTTCAAGATAAGATTTATAATAATAATAATAATGTCATTAACTCGTGTCACCGTGAAGAATTTTTTGACTACTCAATTGTCTGGAATAAATCGTTCAAGGAGGTAAAAAAACAACAAAAACAAAAAAAAAAACAAAAACAAAAAAAAAAAAAAACCAAACCCATGAAACTAATAGGGGCACTTCAATGGAGTACAAAACACTGCATTTCATGGACCCACGCTTGAAAAACGTGTTGGCTTTTTAGTGAGGCAAACACGTACGATAAGCATAACAACAACAGCCAGTTTGGTGATATCTAACGCGGTCAATGTTATACTTGAGTTACGAGGTAATCGTTGCGTGCGCATGTTTCTCGAAAAGGAAACGCTTTAATGAGATAAAAAAAGCTGTGAAACTAATAGTCAAGCTTCGCTGGTGTACAAAATAACGTATTTCATGTACTCTGACAGAAAACGCAAATACCTTTTTTAGTACAGCGAACGCGTACGTTTAACGTAACAACTACTGACTTAATGACACACCTAACACGGTCAATGGGCCGGAATGACACACTTAATACGAACCTCAAACAAACAAACGTATTTCACGTACACGGTTTGAAAGAAGCGGTGTCTTTTTAGCGCGAACCTTTATCGTAACAGATGCGGTCTTACACGACCTCCATCGCGGCCTATGTAATACTTGAACTTGCGTACTCGTTTCTCGAAAAGAATCCTTGAATGGGATGAAAAAGCCGTGAAACTAAAAAGGGGAAACTGGGAGGGGAAATCATATGAACCATAAACAAACATATTTCATCCTGTCAAAAGTAGGTCAGTCTGGAACCAAAAGTCGTAAACAACTTTTAATGACGTCGAAAATTGTAAAAAACTACGGAAAAAAGAAAAAGAAAACGATTTTTGATCTTAACAATAAGTGTCTAACCAGTTAAAACAGGGATTGACTGAATAAAATAGGGGCCCTATAGCCACATAGAATCGAACTCAAACCATCACTCAACCCGTGAATTATAACCTGATGTTCTACTCACTGGACTGTTTAGGACCCATGATCAAGTAACACTAAAATGTCATAGTGATATTTTAACCTAGATTTAATTTAAAGCGTGTATAGAATGATACCCAATAATACACTATCCCTGTACGCCCTTAAAAGAGTAAACATTGAGTGAGTGGGATAAAATTATTTAAAATACAAAACAACAAACGGAACAATCAGAACATAGAAATCATAGAGAGTAGAAGAAAATTAAACATACATAGTGAGAAACGGTGTTTATAAAGTTTGCGATGTCAATCCGCTAATTTGGCAGCCCTTGGGGTTATCAGTAGTCAACTGAAACAATGTGCCAACAAAATTTACCAAGAGGCAGAGTTTAATTAACCGAATAACCCTTGAAAGTAATGAGGCAACATATTTTGCATACCCTAACTGGAAGACACGACTATTTTTTAACACGGATTACCTCAAAGCGCAGTTAGTAGGGAGTCTGCAACCCTGTTCATGCCAAAAACCGTACACACAACCGAGTGGCTGAGAACAGTTATGTACAAATTTGTTTATAGGAACCCACTGCTTACATCTTTACGTATACTGTTGAAAGAATCAACAGCAATTAAGATAAAATATCTTAAGTATCACCCAAAAATAAAAAGAATAGTTGCATTGAAGAATTAACAACTTTTTGTTCAATTAATTTCAAGAGCAAAAACATGTATTTGAACTATATCTCAGCCCTTGTCACCCTAACTGCAACCCTTTGATGTTAAGAAATCAGCAAAAGAGAGATCGAATCTCTGTGCGGTAAAAAACCCATGTCAGCATAGTGAATTAAAGAAATAATTATCAATAATTGTTTGTAAGCTTCCGCAGCGTAATTTTTAAGTAAACAAACTAAAAAGAGTTTCCAAATTCATTCAAAGTCATTCATTTAACGTCGCTTTTTTTTTTTAAATCATCCATTCGTGACTTCGTTTTAGAGCTACACACTTTTTAAAATCATCCATTCGTGACTTCGTTTTAGAGCTACACACTTTTTAATACCTTTACACAGAGTATATTAAATAAATTAATATTGCTGTGGAAGCTTACAAACATCTCAACCAAAAAGCGTAAGTAAAAAAAAAAAAATTGACGGAGGCTCTGGTGACTGCCAAAGCCGCGGGTTTTTAAGGCGTAGAACTACTACTGTATGTTATTATTGGTTATCGTTAGTGTGTATTTTTTTGGCGAAATAAAGAACAAAATTAAAAAAAAAAAAGTTACTATATTCAATTACATTACAATTTTGTGAAAAATGGGTCTGTGATATGAAAAGTAACAATTGATATGAAATGGGGCATACCTGCCGTATTGATAATCTACCATTGAGTTATTCTAGATACACTCTTGTATTGTTTTCCGTTTGCACAAGTAATTGGGCCAGAACTTTCCTATTCCCATTGGGTTTTAAATTACGAATGCAGCAATCTCCTAGACTTCCCCCTCCCTGTTGTTGTTTTACCCGCCTACCCCAACCCTCTCTCCCCCTCGAGTGTTCTTCTAAGCTTCTTTAATCATTATACACACAGTCCTGAAGAAAGCCACGGCTGAAACGCGTCGATTCTATGTCGTAAAATCACTCTTGTTTTAAAGACCCATATATTTATATTTTTACAAACAACTAAGACCAACATGTTTGAAAACATATATTATTTTAGTCAGATTTATTGTTTTGTTTTAAGAAATTAACAAAACTTCTTAAAATAATTAATCTGCTACTTACAACATATTTTTAATAGAAAACTAGAAGCGAACCCACCCGTTTGTATAATCGGGAAATAACCCATTGTTAGATTTCTTCTTTGTTGTGACAACGTCCACCGTCGCTGATTTTATATAAATGATGTTGTACTGATTTCGCCGGCAGATGACAGGATTTCATGATATTATCTTAAAACGCTGGTGTTTCCATGTTTTTATACCTAATGCACAGGCCTTCTTTATATTAAATGCACAGGCCTTTTCTCGTAGGCCATGGTTAGCTCCAATTAGTTCCAATACACGCCGCACACGTTAATGCTGCAGCAGCGCCACTCCGTTATTACGATGGCGAGCATAGAATTCACTTAACTTTAACTTCCTGTAACTTTTGACCCAGTGGCTCATTTGGTGAAATTTTTGCTTATTATTCAAGACTCAACCTTCCTCTTTCCAACGAGATAATGAGCATAGTTGTAGGATATAATGATAGAAAGATATAGACTGAGATATATACATCACTTTTTGAACGAAAAATCGCGTCTGAATTTTTCCTCGGCTGCACCCCTGATAGACGTAGTTCTACGTCAAAACAAAAAAAAACATGACACGGCAATACAAAATTGATTCAATTTATACAAGAGGTAAAAATCATACAGCATTGTTATAATTTTCTAGTATGAGTATGAAAACGTTAAATCGTATAACAAGAATGCGTTTATTTATTACAATTAAAACGAAAAGAACGAGCATTCATTCATCAGACAAAGAATGCATAGCCCAGCAAAGTCAAAAACACAGTCCTGTTTTTAATATCTGTGTCTATTGTGCAGAGAGAAAAAAACTTTATATTTTATTTAATTTTTTCTTGAATGAACTTTGACAAACTTCACAGGTTTTTTAACGGACCTTAAAAGAATATATATATTTAAAACGTTCATGGAAAAACGTGCGAATGTTGTTGTTGTCGGGATTGGAAACATGTGGAGCGAATTCTAGCCTTCACAACAAAAATGCAAGAGTGAAATTTGCCACATAGATAAAATCGGAGACGCGAAAAACGTTCATTGAGCATTTGTCCATAATGTAAAAACGGACTATGCATAGCAAAATTATGCTGGAAACGACATAGAATTAGGAAAACCACTCTAAAAAATTTGAACTTTCAAGAGAATTCACATAGGACAGATTTCACAAACGTGAAATTTCACTCCCTAACAAAAGCATCAGAGTGAAAAAACGGCCCCGACAACAAACGACTTTAACAAAATCAAACGATCACCACGGAAAAAAAAACAAAAACTTTTTGCTGAATTGATGTAGAGTCGGAAAAAATATTTTTATGTCTTGTTAAATAAATCCGTATGTATGAACATTTAAGTAACATGGAAATAAAGACGTACACAACAATCATTACTGAAACCCACGTACATATTTTGAAACGGAATAATTGAAGCTTTTATTAAACAGCATTACCACGAAAAAACTTGAGAGATGGAACAAAAAAGAAATTTGTTAATACGAAAAATATATATTTTTTATTAAGACGAGTTTGTACAGAAAAATCATGTCGCGTATTGTGAAATATCGCAGCGAAAGATGAAAATTTATCTGAGGTTGGGAGACAAAGAGACCTTTAATCCAATAATTGACGGTCCATCCATTCCTTAGTGAAAGGTGAGGATAGCAAAACAAAAAAAAATCATATTCAATACGTTTCAGGTAATGTGAAAACGTCAATGCAGCACAAACAAACGTATTTCAAACATCCTGAATTGTCAGAGACGTAGATTTTTAGCTTGAATTAGCCTACTCATCGAAAGCAAATTAGGCTTCGTGCGAACACTTTGACAACGACTGTGTGCAAATATGTTAGCGGGGGAGAATTTAATTAGGATTAAAAACAAAAAAACAAAACGCTGAAACAACAGGGTAACCCAAACAAAGTACAGAAAAACATATCACATATATCTTTGGCTGAAGACACAGTGTTTTTAGCAAACACAAACACGCGAACAATGCAACCCGAGCGAACGCCCCTAGCGTCCATGGCCAAGCAGCCACCACCACAATCCACGCTTGAGTACACACAGGCGCTACATCTATCACATTGCAACGAACATACATCCCCATGACTAACCTTTAAAAGTAAAAATCAGTGTAATTAGACCGAAAAAACAAGCCTTCGAGGCAACGTCATTGAGAAAGTATGCCCGAGAAGCAGCGTGGACGTGAGTGCCTACCCAAGAAATCACGATGCTCGCATACGCGAACGTCATCAAATCATGAATTGTACAGTGACGTAAAACGAAAGTACAGTCCACGTACAGCCTTTATTAAGTAAAAATTATAAAAATCAAACTGTAAAAACAAAAACCAACAAGTGCGCGACTTTGAGAACTTAACGACTTGTGACGAGTGATGTTAAATCATTCCATGTGACCATAGCCTTAAATTGAATACAGACTTTTTGCACAATAAAGAGTACGCAACAGATCACTCTTGTATCCTAATACCATAAGTGAACAGAAAGTTGTATACTGTATGAGAGAGAGAGAGAGAGAGAGAGAGAGAGAGAGAGAGAGAGAGAGAGAGAGAGAGAGAGCGAAAACAATTTTTAGAATACAGTTTTAAACAACATTTTTGTAAACTTGTATTGGTAATGTAGGAGTAGGGAGAAAGAGAGAGGGGATGGGTGACTGAATATCGCGAGATTGGGGAATCAAACAACGCGTTTATCAACCTCTGTGAGCCAAAATTGTACAAATTTGTATAGAGAGAGAGAGTCAAGTATGCCTCAGCAACAGTGAGAAATGTGAAATTTGTATTTTTATTTAACATTTCAACCAGGTTCAACCCTGAGAACAAAAAACAACCCTTCATGCGAGCAAAGGCAATCAGTGAGAGAGGCAAACATGAAAATAAAACAAATTTCCAGCAGCGTAGCTTTAAAATAAGCTTTAAAAAGGTTAGTGAATATGACCCTTTCATCAGGTTGTGTGACCTCGTTGTATTTATAAGCAATTATATGAGAGTTCAGACAACATTAGTCCCTACTCAGAGGCACACCTGTCAATTGAAACAATGTAGGCATTAGTTGAAAATTAAAAACAATACAATACGCCTTGAAACAACAGTCGTAGAAGAAACTGTAAAAGAGTTTGGAAAAAATTTGGTTACCTGAGAAACAATAGTGAATTAGTAATTAGGTAATCCGTTGAGGAGCCAGTACCCAACCCCCTAGCCCGATTCATGGGTATATAAGCGAATCAACAGATGTTCACTTGTAAGACAGAATCCCCTAAGTGGATTTTGCTGAGAGCATCAGGATCCCTCTAATCTGCCATCTGGTTACCCTAGGCACCAGCACCAGGGGTAATATCAGAGGATTAAAAAATTAATTTTATTTCAGCCTTAGGCCACACCCAAATAAAAGACCAACGCCCAAATATAAAAGACCAACGCCCAAATATAAAGGACCAACGCCCAAATATAAGACCAACACCCAAATAAAAGACCAACGCCCAAAAACAGGAGAGGGGGATTGGATGGTGACGTGAAAGGCTTTCTGCACGCGGATTGGCTGAACGTCTGTGACGTCAGGAAGGGGGATGGAGGGCCACGTGACACGAAGTCGAGTTGTGGAGGGGGTGAGTCGCCTTCTGCACGCGGATTGGTTGAACGCCTGTGACGTCAGGAAGGGGTAGGGGGTGGTGGGGGGTCACGTAATGCGAAACCTGCACGCTGATTGGCTGGATTAGGCCACGCCCACCTCATTATATATGCGCCTATTTCGAGTACTTATCTGCTGTTGATCATTGTCTTTTAATCAAGATACTCAGAAATCATGATTTAAATCCTTGTTATGTCAAATGGTTTTCATACTTAACAGGATTACTTATGTTAATATTTATTCACCTAGTTCTAGTATTCACTTACGAGACATCGATTTATACCTCGACAGGTATATCGATTACTGTGGTACGAATTCTATTATGTTCTATGTTCAAATTTCAAAATTAAGAATTCGGTAGCAGAGGGGTAAGGACTATATCATCAGTATTTGTGAAACAAGCTTTGACATAATGAAAATTTACTTTCAAAATTAAGTGATAAGGTGACTTTTGATTCGGCTTAAAAAATTTTTATGTCAAATAATTTTAGTCGATTTGCCCCCCAAAATAGAATCTCAAGAGTTTCGCCAGCCAAATCGCCTTAACTATATATCTGCTTTGTCGCCAGCTTAGAAAGCATTCTCCCGTCACCAACATCGTTCTTGTAGTCTGGAATTTCGTAAGCGACTTCTCCCAAATTTAGATGCTTTTTAATAAATGCGGTATATAATTTCATAAATAACTCTAAACAATCATTCTGGTATCACTGAAACTGTCACAACCATGTATTTATGGTTTGTGAATTAATTGTGAAGATGCAAATCAATACTTACATTTCAAGAACATTATCAAAATGTTCAAGCACCCAATGTTATATTTAAAAGGAAGTTACTAAGTCAAACAAGACTACTTATGACGTTGAAGAACGTTGAAGTTATGATATCAAAAATATTAAATAAGAAAAAGTTAAAGTTAGCTTTTTATTAAAAATTCTTATTAAAGAAATGATATGTTTATAAAAACATTTTGTTAAGAGAAATTACTTAAGATGCTCCGCTAGCACCAAGAAAATTAAATTACTAAAGTGCTATATAGTGGATTTATGATTCAAACATCATTTGAATCAGACATTGCGTAGTGTTTTTTTTTTAAATTTTACCAGAATCTTAAGTTATTTAGAAATTGGCTGAATAAAGTTTAATGAGTGTGTACACAATTTAATTAGAAGCAGACACAAAAAGGTAGAAAATATCTGAATTTTAATAAGCAAGAAAGTTTATAAAATTTATCCTATATATCCTTTTCCTATAAGGAAGTAAATAAATTAACTTTCCCAAGAAATATAAAGAGTGTTACATTTGTATTGCAGATAAGATACAGCAAGAATTAATATTACCCCCATGCTTGAATCAAGCCAAGATATTTCAATGTTTTAAATAGAAAGATATAGCATACACAAACATGTGCATAAGAAAACAGTTATAAATCGAGATGTGTGGCCAACACAAAATCAGACATTGAAGGTTTCAATGCAAAAATAGACAAAGTGAAATAACACAAGGTTATTCAAAATTGTGACAATGGGTAACCAATGAGATTAAAATAACTCACGGATTGATTCAACCACTAATAAAAATTAAGAGAAGCAACATTCTCTTAGAAAATTGAAAATTTCATATCACAAAGACATGAAAAAAAATTATAATAGCATTTTAGCTAAATATAAAAAGAAAATTATTAAATGGGACTACTCAGCAATCAACCACAAACAGGATGTAAATAAAATTAATGGGACACAAGTTGCCAAATTAAGCACCTCAAAAAACTGACAAAAAGATATTTTCTAATTACATATTGGCCTAGACTGAAGAAAGAAGAGAATAAAAAAAATAAAAAAAAAATTTAATGAATTTAGAAAGGTTAAATTGTCCTAAAAGAAAAATTAACTAAGTCTCAATCAGCATGACGCACTACAACAGTGTGGTGGCTACATATTTAGAACTGGATGTAAATGAAATCCGGAGAAGAGGTTGTCTGGAAAACCAGAACAATCTGTATCACAGTTTATGATGAAAAATGTCCATCTCAACAGACTTAACAGGTGAGAGTGAAAATTGAAAGGTTGCTTACATTTCTTAATATACAAATAAGAAGCTATTACTAGAATCCATCTCTACTTGCAATCAGGTTGAAGAGAATACACTGAAGAGGCAGAATGGTCCAAGTGGAGTCCTGCTGTTGGAACTGGAGCCGGTGTTATGGCTCCAGAGGGGCACCCTTAGATCGTAAAACAGGCAGGGTGCCCAGGCGCACATGCTATAAGAATACGGGCAGCCCTTTTTCAAGGGCTGCTCCTATGTAAACGCCTCAAGAGGAGGCCCGTCCGCCCACCGGTGGGTCATTGATTTGAGGGGAAAGGTGAAGAGATACGAGATGTTGTTCGTATCCCCTCCAATGATCTTACAGAGACGCTGAGATGACGAATAGCGTCTCCGAAACGTAGCTGGGCCAAACCGTGGCCACTCGTGCTGGAGGAAGGACCTAAGATGGATGGCGCCCATCCTCCAGATCGGCTGATGAACACCGTTAGATCGCTTCGGACGGGCCAACCAAAGCTCTCTGTTGAGAAAGGCGATGGAAGTGGCTAGGTCCAGCTTGTACGCAGCACCGGTGGAGCAGTCCATCAGAAAATCGCACTGACTGGATGAGAAGGCAGTCAGACCAAAATGGGATGAAAGGCAATCCCAAATGGACCATGCGAACGGGCACTCGAAAAACACATGGTCGATGGATTCAGGAGACCCACAAAACAGGCAACCAGCAGAACCGACTACTCCCCACTGATGTAACCGCTGGAGAGTATAGAAACCATAGTGCAGCAGGCGCCATTGGAAATTAAATACAGTCCTCTCGAAGATGGCTGACCATCGATACTGGGGGTGCTAGCGCACGATGTCGGAAGACGCACCCCGGTCGCGTATATTCGAAACGCACGAGGTGCAGACCATCATTCGCCCTCTAGTGATGATAACATGCCTATATGCTTCCGAGCGCCAGTTTCAAAGTTCGATACGCGTTATTGGCGATGCACTGCCGAAACCATTCTCGAAAGTCATTCGCTATTCGAAAGTCTCTCAGCTGATTTGTTCCCGTGCAATATTTTCTTCTGGTCGCTACATTAGAGGAAGGGTCGAACAGTGGTGTGCAAACGTGCAGTGCACGGGGAATTGCCCGAACTTTAGACATGCCTGTGAGCACGGTCAATAAAATTTTACGCAATATCCTGCATTGTTATCCCTATAAAATTACCCATCTTCAGGAGTTACTTCCTGCTGACCTGCCAATTAGACACACGTTTGCTTTAGAATTTCTAGCTCGCATGGAAGTGGACAATGAATGGCCATGGAACATCTTGTGGACAGACGAAGCCCATTTTTATCTCCACGGCGTTGTCAATACACAAAATTGCAGGATATGGGCAACGGAAAATCCTTTCGCATGTGTTTCAATACCGCTTCATTCTGCAAAGGTAACTGTGTGGTGCGGGATGACAGCATCATTGATTATAGGGCCATTTTTTTTCGAGGAAGTGGGTCCTGCGGGTCCCGTTACCTGTACAGTCAATGGTCAACGGTATGCGTGTCTTTTACGCAACCAGGTAATTCCAACACTTCAACAGCATGCATGCGTGGATAGAATAATTTTCATGCAAGATGGCGCTCCTCCGCACATTGCAAAGCTAGTGAAGCAACTGCTGAAGACACATTTCGGAGAAGATAGAATTATCAGCCGTCATTTTCCGAGAGCCTGGCCTGCAAGGTCACCGGACCTCAATCCTTGTGACTTCTGGCTCTGGGGTTACCTTAAAAATCATGTGTTCAGTGGCCCAGTTGCAAATTTAGCGGAATTGAAGGCTCGGATTACGCACCACGTTCACAACGTGACCCCGGAGACACTCCGGTCTGTTGTGGAACATGCTGTTTATCGGTTAAAACTTGTGGAGGAAAATGGTGGACAGCATATTGAACATGTCTTGCGCAAGTCCCGAGATAATTAATAGGCGTTTCCATTGTTGCTTTTTATGCGGTTTTTGGCCCAAGGACAATTAAAAACCGAATCATCATGTGCTTTTTATGCGTTTTTTGGCCCAAGGACAATTAAAAACCGAATCATCATGTGCTTTTTATGCGTTTTTTGGCCCAAGGACAATTAAAAACCGAATCATCATGTGCTTTTTATGCGTTTTTTGGCCCAAGGACAATTAAAAACCGAATCATCATGTGCTTTTTATGCG
>JAHWFO010091038.1:246291-259309 GCA_023313115.1 Rhysida immarginata
TCGGATGGGAAAAATCGGTTTTTAATTGTCCTTGGGCCAAAAACCGATTTTTCCCATCCGATGTGATACGACCTTGCCGTGGTGGATGGGCTTTGCACTAACAGTGCCACAACTGTTAAATGACTTGAAAGTCATGTTTTCCATCATCAAACCCGAAGCAATCATGTTCATTGACCGGTACAGTTGATTTTTTGCGAATACTCTACTGTATAATAAAAAAAAAATCATGTTTAACTTGTTTTAGTGTCAATTGCATTCCTTGACCAACTTTAATGTACAAACATCATGCCATAAACAACTCATGCCGAAGCCGTCGTATTTCAACTCAAAATGTCACTTCTAGCTGAATCCGCTTCCGTTATGCCGCTTACAGCGCCATCTAGTGATAAATTTTGGAACTATTTTTTTCTTATCCCATATCAAATGCCCCTTCTTCAAGAATGCTCAGTCCAAATTTGAAGTCATTCGGACTCATGGTTGTTTTTTATAGCATTTTTACAAAGGGACTTTAATTATAATCACCTTGTATTTTATAAACAATTTTTCGATCATGGTTTCAATTTCAATTTCGTTTCGATTGTCTTTCAGTTATGTATTTTCATTTTAGTTTCGTATTTTTGATTTATTTTTGTAGAAATTGATTCCTGATCCTTTTTCTTTGTTTGTTTATACAGTTGTACGCAGTTTAACTTTGAGGAATGGTTTTAAATCAATTATTCCTCAGGCTCAAAATCTTCAAAAACAAAGCAGCCAGACAGCTAATAACTCCACGGCTCACTCCTGCCCAGAACTGTCATGGCTCAATTTGCTTCACTGTTTGCCGCTGTTAACAATAGAATTCGGAGTCTAACAATATATGGCCGGAATAAGTCGGCTGAAATAATTACAAAATCAATCAAGGACTTCTGGTCCATTGCATCCCTGTACCAGATATACACCAATATGCCAGATATATGGCATCCCTGTGCTGGAAGAAGGTGTTTGTGATGGAAAATCCATTGGTGTATATCGGTAAAAAATAAAATCTTATAAACATTCCAAGGAGGAGCTTCAGCAGTGAAACAGAAATACATTTATACATTTATTAAATCCAAATCATCGTTACTTTCCGACTAATCAACTCACTCAGCTCTTTTTTGCAAGTGCCCGTTGGCACGTGTTACACACCTAGTTGTAATGGCTTTATAGCCGCCCTTCGTAATGCGTTCGTGAGAGTACATGCGTCATGGTGCTTCATAATTTAAATAAAAAATTTCTGCTTAAAGTTTTGTGTTTAATATCGCAGCTCATTGTGGCTACATCTTTCAGCTAGTGTTGGAATGTAGTGTACTAGAATCAGTCGATCTTCATTATCGATATTTCAGTCTTTAGGAGTTTTATTAATAATTTTTTTTTTCTCATTATTGCTTCAGATCGAGCCTTCGGGTTAGGGAATGCCTAATCAAGTTTACTATCATAGGAGACGGGAAGATAAGGTAAAATTCCTTTATTTCTTTCGCTTATCAACAGTAATGTTTGAATGATGATAACTATTTTTTTCTTTTTATTTTTTTTTGTAGGTAGTAGATGGATATTACCGCTTATTAATCGACATAGCTTCGTCGTTTGAAGCCACACGAAATGCAGCCTATACGTTTGCAGACGACTATTTTAACTTCGAGAGGCGTATAGCCACGGTAATTCTATGATTCAAGCCCCTCTTTCATTTTTTTCTCTTATGTTGAAAAATAATGTAAAGCAAACATTCTCCCTGCAGTAGAAAAAAATTAATTGCGGATTTCATTTGATTCCTCCTCGTACATAGTTGTTCCCATTACCGTGTTTTGGACCTCAAAGCAAAAAAAAAAATGCAACTCACCAAAGTTGTCGTCACAATTACACTGCTGATTTTCCTCCTCACCTTGAGCGGCTTACCTCCACATCAGCTGCCCGTCTGCAGCAAAGTTCACCTACCCATGGGGCGCAGCGACGTTTGATCCGGAATACCGAGCTCACTTCACCACACCCCTCAAACGCAAATTAACTACCAATAGTGTTTATATATCTTTAAATACTGGAGGACGCTTTCTCACAACGTCATGGAGCAGCAACACTTTTTATTTTGAGCGCTAAACAAGATAGGAAAAGCTCACGCCCATCTTCACCCAGGTTCCTTTCCATCCTATTATCTTTATATATAAAAATTCAGGCTCAGGGTGCGTCTGTAAATGTTCTAAAAATTTTTGAACCACTTATCTGATTGAGCTCATATTCGCAACATATATTCGTTAGGTCCAGAGTAAGGTTTACTTGTCCCAAAGTAGGAGGGAAGGGGTAAAAATCATATATCTTGGTTTATGTTTGCTTGTTTACTCAAGAGATGGCGCCAGAGTTTATCTTTTCCTTGAAACCAAAACTGGAACGGTTGCGCAGAAGTAGGACAGCAAAAAAACTTCCGTTTTCCTCCGGATGTGTAGTAGTGTTTGCACATTTCAAGGCAGGAAACGCAATTTTTTTGCTGTCCTGCTTCTCCGCAGTTACTCCAGTTTCGGTTTCAATGGAAAGGTCTATATAAAAATTCAAGGTGCGTCTGTAAATGTTTTTTAAAGTTTTGAACCACTTATCCTATTGAGCTCTTTCTTGCACCACATATTCGTTAGGTTCAGTGTAAGGTTTACATGTGCCAAGTGTCAGGTTGGCCCAAAGGGGAAAGGGTAAAAATAATATTTTGCTTGATCTGTCTGTCTGACATGAGCCTACGATATGCGTGGACCAATAATGTATGTCATTTCCTACAATGCAGAGCAAAGTTTCTGCAACAATAGTTCATAAAACATTACTTTGGTTACGGTCATGGATGAAGAAATACAGAATGGGAAATTTCATTGTTTAAAGCATGATTTAATTTTTCACTGGCGCTATCTGGCCATTTGCGTGGGCATTACTCTGTCTAGCAGACGACTTTACTTTTCCTTATTGGCCTCGATGGCTCAGTGGTTGCGTGATCTCCTCTGATCAACAACTCATAAACATAAGGCCTTCTGACTAATGAAGTGTATGACGTTTCCTTCTGTCTAGGTGGTGTTGCTCTGATGGCCGTAGATGTGGCTTCGATCCCGGCCGATGACGATGAGGGTTTTTTCAGGGGGAAAATATTATTATTATATAAAAGAAAGAGCAAAAAATGTATACACCCACTCATTCATTCATTCATTATGAAAAACTATGAAGCCTACAAATTTGAAATTTGGCAGATACATGTATATTTCTCTCGGCTTCTAGGTGAGGGTGATAGAGGGATAAAATCTAAGCAACATTTACCTCTTTCATTTTTTTCTCTGGGGTATTGTTTTTGAGATAAAAAGTGTTGAAATCCTACCTGCAGGAAACAGTTGTTTGGAATCTGTGGAGACACTTAAAGACATTGGTATACGAGACACAAGTGGGATCCGATGAAGAGCTGGTAGCCGGAATCGCCATAGCTGCGGACCAGATTCGCGAAGAACCAGGAACTTATGAACTTTTTACGTCAGTCCAGGCGGCGACGTTGTGAAGCATGCATTCATGCCAGAGGGAGTGAATTAGAACACTTATTATTGATGAAAATAGGAAAGAAAATTCCACAGCCTGGGTTCGAACCAGGAACCTTCTGCTCGCCGTGCAGACGCACCAACTAATTACGACACTGTGGATATGGACGCATTATCGCTATCTACATGTCCTTAGGACTGGTCGGAGCAGTACTCAGTTCGTAGGCTGGGACTATCTTTTCTACTGCGTATAATTGTTCCTGGTTCAAACCCAGGCTGTAGAATTTTCTTTCCTATTTTCATCAATAATTTCAACATCTGAGGTTTGGCGTGAAAAAAAAATAAAAAATAAAAAAAGATAAAAAAATCCTCTTAAGACCTTTCATTAATTAATCTAGAACACTTATTGTAAAACATTTGCATGTTTCATAAAAAACAAGTCATATTATTGTACTGTATGCAATGTGTTTTTTGTTTTTTTTATTACATGATTGACCATGATTTTGACGTGGTACAGAATTCCGGGTTGAGTGGCACAGTGGCGAGGCCAGCGAGATAAAACATATTACGTCTACGGGATGTCCAACATTTTTTATCTCAAAAACAATACCCAGAGAAAAAAAAATGAAAAAAGGGAAATGTTGCTTAGATTTGATCCCTCTATCACCCCCATGTTTGTACACAACCCTGTATACATAAATATGTAAAAACTATCTTTTTTTTCCGAGCGACGCCGGGTACTTCAGCTAGTACAATATACAGTAGGCCTCGGCATCTTTGCTTATTTTGCCATAACTGAAAAAAAAACAACCTTTCTTTATGAAAGCTACCTCCGCAACAATTTTTAAACAACAGAAAAAATAAAAATCTAAAAGAACGCTGACGTTGTCTTCCTAGAAGAGAAAACTCCTCAAGACGACAATGTTAGCAATATCGACACACGATCACTGTTGCGAAGAATAATGCTTCGCAACAACGCACACTCAATCTTATAACACAACAATCGTACCAAAAAAAAAATAAAAGATGCTATAATTCGTCTAATTCGCTTGACTTTGAACCGTTCTCTTTTATTCTTTACGTATCCATTCTTATTATTTACTATCAATTTGGAAGTTTGAAATTGATCCGTGAAATCTCTTCCAATGCGTTTGTTATTTAGATCTATCCCGAAGAAAGATTCAATAAACTTCTGATGCAGCAGAAGCCCATAACCATTCACAAACTTCAACAGTCGGGAACTAGAGTAAGTGTAAATGATCTTGATTTTTAATTTTTATATTAAAATTTTAAAGAAAGAGAGAGATCAGCAGTGAAGCAATAGAGCTAGAGTGGCTAGATTGTTATGACCACCCTATCAGTACTTTCTTGGGCCACCTTTTCCTTCAAGAGATACAGAGGACTATGATTCTTATTGGCATTGACTCCAAGAGATGTTGAAAGGCGATCCGAGGTATCTGACACCATGCCTCATGAATTTGTGTCTTATTGGAAGAAGCCATCTTCATTGGGATATGCCATCAACATGATAGGAACATGAACTTGATTAGCAACAACACTTAGGTATGTTGTGCTATTCAGACGTTCTTCCACACGAACTAATGGGCTCAAATCATGGCAGGAAAATGTTCCCCAAACCATAACATTGCCCTCACCCGCTTGACGGGTTGTACTCTTGCATATGGGGTCTATGCTTTCCTGCTTTTCTACCAACTGGAAGCGTGATTCATCGGAACACATAACTTTGTTCCAATGCTCGACTTTCCAATCCTTGTTGTTCCAGTGCGAATTAGAGACAGCAAAGATGTTTTCAAATTCTTCATCAAGTACAACAGGAGTTCGGTGTTATTGCTGTTGGTCACATGATAGTCAATACCAATATACACACCTATCAACTGCAAATGGTTTGACCGTCAACATGGGGAAAACAAAGAATCTCAGCGACTTCGAGCACAGGATGATAGTTGGTGCCCGGCTAAGTATTTCCGAAACTGCACGTCTTCTAGGCTTTTCCGGAACAACCATTTCAAGGGTTTGCAAAAAATTAAACAACCAGCCAGAGACAAGCCTGTGATCGCAAACGACTTGTCGATAAAAGGGGTGAGCGTAAGATGGAAAGGCTTGTTTGTGCGAATAGAAATGTCACGACTCGTCAACTCAACGTGGAGTTCAACACTGGACCGCAGAATAACATCTCTGAACGCACTACATGTCGTACTTAGGTATGCCCAATCTGGGTACCTTTCATCTCCACCCAAAACCGCAAAAAAATCGCCAATTTGCCTGTGATCACTAACACTGGACAGTCGACGACTGGAAGAAGGTCTGCTTGTCGGATGAATCCCGTTTCCTGTTGCACCATGCAGATGGCCGATGCAGAATTTGGAGACAACAGCACGAAGTGATGGACCCCTCCTGTCTGGGTTCCACTATTCAGCTGGTAAAGGCTCTGTAATGGTCTGGGGAATGGTTTCCTGGCATACTCTTGGTCTGCTGACACCTGTAGAACAACATCTTAATGGTCAGGGCTACCTGAACTTTGTTGTCGATCACATTCATCCCTTCACGTATGCTACTGTGTTTCCCCCATCAAAAGGATACTTCCAGTAGGAGAATGCTTCGTGTCACAAGGCTCGTATCGTCATGGAATGGTTCCAGGAGCACGATAATGAATTCAACTTACTCCTCTGGCCACCACAGTCCCAGTCGGATTTGAATCCAATAGAACATCTTTGGGATGAGCTGGAATGGGTTATTTGAGGCATGGATCCACCATCATCCAATAAGCATCAAATGGGAGCAGCTGTTGCATCCGCATGGACAAACATCACAGAAAAATGCTTCCAGCAGCTAATTCAATCCATGCCATGGCAAATCGTGCTGTTACAGCTGCTAGGGGTGGCGCAACACCGTATTAGTGGGGTGTTCCTAATAAACTGGCCACTCAGTGTGTGCTCAATTTTATATTCTTGTAACATTTTGTTTATTTAAATGAATTTTAAGATCAGATGGGTTGACCATCTCAATGCCTTATTCCATGATTTTCACGTCACTGACGGAACTCAAGTGATGGCTAACATAGGTACTTAAACGAAATCTCTAGAATTATATCTTCAACGGATAGCAGGTAGGATTTTTACAAATATTTGCTTTTGATGCTGCTGAAGGTGGGCAATAATGATTTTGAACGATTTGAAACTCCATCAAAAAATGTGACCGAAACAGATTGCAACTAACCAAAACACATTTTCTGCAATAGAAGCCCACATAATGAAGTACAGAGGATATCAGAATGTAACGCCATATACGAAAGCTGTGAATTAAGTAATGGCAACATAGATATAAATCAATTTTTAATGAACTTACAAGTACAATTGCATTACATTCCTTCTATGTAATCACCAGCAAAGCAAATCACCTTTTGCCAAATGTCGGGAAGCCGTTGTAGACCAGTGGCATGGTGTCGATTGTTGATATGAGCGACCGAGCGCCCTACGCGTGGAGTACAGATGAAACGTCATGTAATCGGTGACCTCGAAGGAGTTCCTTCAACTTCGGAAACAGATCGAAGTCACAAGGACTCATGTCGGGTGAGTAGGGAGAGTGTTCCAGGATTTCCCACTGCCACCGTCGCAATAGGAGAGTGACTTTGTTTGCGACATGGCAACGAGCGTTGTCATGCAACACGATAGGAGATTGTTGTTCAATAAACGTGGACGTTTGCGCCGCGTAGCCGGACGCAGATGGTGCTGTAGAAATCGGCAATAGTAATCTGCGTTGACAGTTTGTCCTTCAGGTAGATCATGTGTAAGAATCACACCGTCCCAGTCGTATGCCACAATCAGCATAACTTTCACCCGATTGGGTGCCTGTCGAAATTTCTGTGGACGTGGCGAACCTTGGTGACGCCATTCATTTGATTGACGCTTTAATTCAGGCTCATAGGCTTGTGCCCATGTCTCATCGATGGCGACAATACGCTGCAGAAATGCGTCTCCTTCGTTGCGGTATCTCTCCAAGTGGGTGCCAGCCAGTGCATACCGGTGCAGTTTCTGTACTTCGGTTAGTCGATGTGGAACCCAGCAGGAAGCAATTTTCCTCATGTTGAGAGATTTCTTCATTATGCACCACACCGTTTGATGACTCAGACCAACCTCTAAGGATAATTCTCGGACAGTCCGTCGGCGGTCTATGGTAAGGAGACTGCTCAAGATGTCAATCTGCTCTCGAGGAATGGAGGGCCAACCTGTGCGTTGCAAATCCGCAGTCTCGTTCCGACCCGAAGGAAATGCTCGAACCCATCGTGCTACTGTCCTATACGGTAAAGCATTTGTGCCACTAATCCTCGAAAGCATTCCACTAATCCTCGAAAGCATTCTGTTGCACTTTTGCCACAGGCAACCTCGATTTTAAGCCACGACCGCTGATCATCTTTTGAAAACATGCTTTAGAAACTCCTCACTTTAACGCCACGCAGCAACTACCCTTCTAAGCAGAAAGACTGTTTTTTGCACTCTACACATCGACAACAGCGCCATCTCGCCGCTCCCATATTCTATTTGCTTTGGCATGCAAATCTCCCCGACGCATAATTCATTTCCACAGTATCGAACGCAGGACGACATTCAATGCATGAAAAGGAATGCTAGTAAATGGATATGACGAATACCGGGCTTTGCAAAAGTTCTGTTACACTCGTGACGACCCTCAAAGAAATGGACACGACGATGTTGACGATGAAGTTAGACATGTTTTTATTGTGCCGTCATTTAATCAATGTAGCCACCATCTGCATCAAGAATCCGCTCCAGACGAGGCCGAAAAGCCTTGCAAACTTTGCGAATGTAGTCCTTCCTCATTCCGGTCCACACACGGTTGACAGATGATTTCAGCTCGTAGACGTTGCTGTGACGGACCTTGCAGGCCTTCCCCTCGACATGCGCCCACACGCTTTAATGAAGTGCATTGAGGTCTGGCCACTGCGGAGGCCAAAAGCCCTTCGACCAGAAGGTCATGTCGGACCCCAACCAGTTTTGCACAGTGTTGGCCGTGTGGGCAGGGGCATCGTCCTGTTGAAAGATGTAGTCCGCATTTCTTCACTTTTGTGGCCAGGATGTCCTTGTAATAAAGCCGCCGTTAGCCGGTATCCACTTGGGAACCACACGGGTGGCATTTTCTCGCCATTCGACGCCACGATTCCGAGCATCATCACAGAGGCCGAGTGCTTGGTTGTAGACACGTAGCGGACCTTGAAGATGACCTGCCGAAGCTTGCCACGCAGTCGTTTTGCTTGTTGACGACAGGATCGACCGTGAAGGTCTTTTCGTCAGAGAAAATGACAATTCACTCGCCACGACTCTTCAAGTCGTTGAGAAGACGGCGACAACGCTCCCGACGTCGTTCCCGTATTAGATCCGTCAGCAGAGGCCTCACGCTCTTTCCACCTTCTTTTTTGACCGCTCTGGACACTGCGGACACCGAAATTTTCTTTTTCTTTGCGAGCGCAGTCATTTTGAGCGTCGGGTCTTGTTCGAAGGCTTTTCTCACAGCCAAACGGTCGACGACTCGAGGTCTACCTGAACGAGGTTGATATTTAAGGTCTCTCCCATTCTCGAGCCTGTCCGCAACTCTGAGGATGGTCATCCGGCTGACTTTGAGCGGCAATCTCGAACTTCGTGTGGCCCGCGCGCAGGAGAGCAGCGATCTCTACTCGTTTCGTTTCCATCGCTTTTGTCGTGGACATTAGGATCACTCAGAGGTTAACACGTAATTGATCCTTTTATGGAAATGGAATTATCTAAATCATGAGCAGTCCATTTTTGGGGGATGTAAAGAGTGTAACAGAACTTTTGCAAAGCCCGGTACAAGCATCGAGGTAAACTTTACGGTTTCGTATCGCCAATAGTTGTTTCTGTCATATCCATTTTCGAGCAGAGCAATTCTTTTCGTGTATTTAATGTCATCCCACGTTCGATATGTGACGCTAAATTATGCCGAAATTGCCGGGGAGAAAAAAAACATGTCGTTTTTAATTTTATTGTGTATCAGGGATAAGGAAGGAAAGGAAAGAAGTGAAGGGGGGACGAAGTTGGTTTTAGTAGTATGACATCATATAATAACAATCCGTTAATGCACATTGACGTCACATAAAAATTGTACTTGTAGATGTGCTAACATTGAACCAGACGGCGTGACGATCGAAGTTTGAATGGGAAACTGAAAGGTTGAATGCAATTGAATGGTAAGCTGAATTCTACACGAAATTCTCATTACATATGTTTGAATGGGAAAATGAGGAAATGTCAAGTCTCCTTACTTTAACGGTCTCTGCAGTTTGCAGAATGGTGTGAAGTATTACAACGAATGATTACACGCAATTTTAAGTATCAAAAACAGTCTTAACTCTCGCCGCTGTTGCTAAAGTTCTGTTTGTTGTATAGTGCTGCCATTTCAGTCATGCATTCACAATGAGTGCGTCTGTATTTTAAAACAAACCGCATGTTTCTATCTGTTTTCAGTCCTGTTTTTTTGGTGAAGTTCATCACCCTAATGTTTTTATGCATGTCCTACCATTTCTTCACATTTTACCTCACGTGGATGCCAAGTCTAGAGTCAAGGAATAGATTTAATTCGGACAGACCATTTTAGTGGATACTGGGAGTTGGTCACTTCTTAGTGGAATCTTTATATATAAAAATTCAGGTTCAGGGTGCATCTGTAAATGTTCTAAAAACTTTTGAACCACTTATCCGATTGAGCTCATATTCACAACATATATTCGTTAGATCCAGAGTAAGGTTCACATGTCCCCAAAGTAGGGGGGGAAGGGGTAAAAATCATATATCTTGGTTTATGTTTGTTTGTTTACTCAAGAGATGGCGCCAGAATTTGCTTATCTTTTCCTTGAAATCGAAACTGGAATAACCTCGCAGAAGCAGGACAGCAAAAAAACGTCCGTTTTCTTCCGGATGTGTAGTAGTTTTTGCACATTTCAAGGCAGGAAACGCAAGTTTTTTTCTGTCCGGCTTCTGCGCAATTACTCCACTTTCGGTTTCAACGGAAAGGTCTATATAAAAATTCAGGGTGTGCCTGTAAATGTTCTTAAATCTTTTGAACCACTTATCCTTTTGAGCTCAAACCTGCACCAGATGTTCGTTAGGTTCAGGGTATGGTTTAAATGTGCCGAGTGTCACGTTGGCCCAATGGGGAAAGAGTAGAATTTTGCTGTCTGACATGAGCCTAAGATATGTGCGGACCAACAATGCATATCATGTCCTACAATGCAGAGCAAAGTTTCTGCAACAATAGGCCATAAAAATTACTTTGCTATGGTCATGGATGACCAGAAATACAGAATGGGAAACTCCATTGTTTAAAACATTATTTTTTTTTTCACCGGCGCACTCTGGTCATTTGCGTGGGCATTACTCTTTGTCTAGCAGATGACTTTGCTTTTCCTTATTGGCCTCGATGGCTCAGTGGTTACGTGATCTCCTCTGATCAACACTTCCTAGATAGAAAGCCTGATAACAGAAACGCCATACGTTAATACATCATCATTAGTCGACCAAATTTTGGGCTTATTATTGGTAGAAATATAATTGACAATGGTCGACTAATGATGATGTAACAGTGTATGACGTTTCCGTTATCAGGCCTTCTGTCTAGGTGGTGTTGCTCTGATTCCCGTAGATGTGGCTTCGATCTCCGCCGAGGACGACGAGGATTTTTTTCAGGGGGAAAACCTCTCTATATAAAAATGGATGTACGTACACTATATGATCAAAAATATTCGGACACCCCTCACAGATCATCGATTGGCCCAATGTCACATGATAATGACTTGCACATCATTTAAATAGCTTTCCACACCTTCAGACACAACTCTGCTTGGATATTGGCAAGAATGGGTCGTTCGGCAGAGCTCAGTGAGTTCCAACGTGGAACCTATGCGGCAAGTCTGTGCGTGACATTTCCAGCCTTCTTCAGATACCCAAGTCAGCAGTAGGCGATGTCATTATGAAATGGAAGACCCGGGGATCAACAACAGTTCAACAACGAACCGGTAGACTCAAGAAACTAACGGACAGAGACCGTCGAGTGCTTCGTCATGTAACCCGCAGCAACCGGAAGTCCTCGGCTGAAAAAATTGCCACAGAGTTTCGAAACACCACTGCAATCGATGCCAGTGTAACGGCCGGTTTTGGCGTTACAAATCTATCTTTCTCCTTTCTTTGCCCCCCCCCCCTCTCCCTTTTGTCTCGTACCAGTATCTTGGCCGAGGATTCCGACCGAGAGATGACGGAATTGTTTTGCGAGAATATTTGTTGACGTGAGTTATAGATGGTTTTTATGATGAGACGAGGTAAACAATGGTCGAAATCAACAATGTTTCGCCAACAATGAGTTTTGTTGTACGAGCTACTGGTCGTTAAAAAAAGAAAATGATGATTATAAGAAAAACTGGAGAGTAGAACGACGGCAGCCATCGAGAAAACATGATGATGAGGAAGGACATTGCTGAAAAAGAATCCTTATCCATAAGATGATTGGACATCACAAGTTGCCCATCTTTCTACCGATGAGGCAAAAGGTATCCGGATTGAAAGCAACGATAGACGAACCCGATCAGAATTTAACGCCGTTATCAACGACGATTGGTAATTGATGTTCCCGTAAATGAGACGAATGTTTGACCCAACTTCAGATATATGAGAAAAGGACATGAACCAGAAACCTTTCGGTATTGAGCACAGTATTTGGGCCATACTACCTATGATTGGCTTTTATCGATTATGTTTTTTGTATATTTTAATTCTCAGGTTATTCGACTTTCCCTACGAAAGGAAGCGGCTTCTCGACGAGGCACTTCACGGATTCACTTCAACGAGGTCATGCACAGTAACAAAACCAGTGTTACCGAGCGTAGAAACACAATTGGTGTCGTAAGCGTTGATTTTAAGTTTAGCGCAGTAAGATTTTTATTAATACCCTCAAAGTCGTGTGTTTTGCGGCTTTGAGTCTCCCCACCCTCTCCTCCATTATTGTTAGTGTAGAAATTAGTTTTCCCTTCCCTCTTGCTGTTGTCTAAAACCGTCACTCTGAGCTTCTGAAAGAGCGTCTACCATAATCGAGGTTTGCGATCACAGTTCCGGCATTGCTGGGACACACCGATGACTCTTAATTGTTGTGAAGTACAAAAGAGATCGATGAGATAAACGAAAAAGAGCAAAAATATATCCATGACTGTGATTAAACAGGATAATTTAGAATTAGTAGATTTAGAATACTTACCTGACGATTTTGCGAGACTTTCGCGGAGGAACCTAAGGTAAAAAGAAAAGACTTTAAGTCGTGAAGAAACACTCTGAAGGTGTCCGATAATTAAAATAACTAATCCCGACAATTCTGAGAATACTTACTTAGATGGATCTGAATGGACTTTCAAGCTTTGGACTGTTTCTAGAATCTTAAATTAATTGTATCGTTTAAAACTGTTTATTACAAAT
>JAHWFO010091038.1:265264-292076 GCA_023313115.1 Rhysida immarginata
AAAAAAAAACTACTGGACCAAAAGCTATAATACTTGGTAATATTATACAAGAGGGCATGGGGAGTTCATACCCACAAAAAAAAATTAGTTGAAAAGGTCACCACCAGCATGGAATGGCGCTCTATGCAATATTCGTATACGAGATTAGACACATGGGCTAAGGTCAAAAACTCTCACCAGTGAGAAGAGTTAGCGTTTGGTCGGTCAGAAATCACGGTGAGAAAACTGTGACGTCATCTTAACGCGGTCAGAAACGCCAGTTAGTGCTGCTATGCGTAACCCGTTAGTCTCACCATCCTCACCGAGAAAAAGACGGTTAGCCCAGTGAGAAATTACGTCATCATTCTCTCACCAGTGAGAGTTTTTGACTTTAGCCGAAGACACGGGTTAACAAGTCTTTAATCGTTACTAAAATTAGTTACATGTTGAATGTGGCCTCCACCATTTACTGAAAGCAGGTTGCACCGGATTACTGCATTCTTAACTGTATACGAATATTGCATAGAGCGCCATCCCGTGCTGGTGGTGACCTTTTGAACTAATTTATATTTTGGTGGGTATGAACTTCCCATGCCCTCTTGTATAATATTACCAAGTATTAGAGCTTTTGGTCCACTATTTTTTTTATGGCCTTGTCAAAATGTAACTTTAAATGTAAACACCCGGTACATAAAGTATTCCAAAATTTGGGCTCAATGATTTGGAGCATTATCCTGAAGAAAGACCCCATCATTGAAGGGTTTACAAAATCCATGAAGAGATATAATGTGTCTATTCTCTTTCCAGCAACAGTTTGCTCCAAATGTAAACAAAACAAAGTTGCATATCCCACCACGAGTCCTGTGGTTGGAGGAATCGATTCAGCTTTTCTTTGAGCCCTGATTTGGGGATGCCATGTCTATCCCTATCTTACTATCTATTAATCCAATAATCCCTTATGCTCTCAAGAAATTCAGTGGAAATTACTATTTATTAAAAAACAACAAGGAAAGTACACTGAACGACCAATTTATTAGAGACACCCCGCTAATAGCGTGTTGCGCCTCCTTCTTCAGTGGCAAGAACTGCCTGAATACATGCTGGCATGGATTCAACAAGGTGTTGAAACAGTTGCGGAGGATTAGCAGCTCAGGCTGACATCGTAGCGTCCCGTAATTGATGCAGGTTGGACGCTACGATGAGAACGCGTCGGATGGTTCTCCACTTCATCCCATAAATGCTCGATTGGGTTGAGATCGGGCGACCGAGCTGGCCACTGAAGCAGGTGGAAGTCTGCGTCATGTTCCTTGAACCAGTTGCAAGGCTCAGTCAGCCAATGAAAGCTGATTTCACCCTGTGCTTTTGTTTACATCTGGAGCAAATTCTCGCTGGAGAGACTATAGGAGGACCTGTTGACCACTCCACACAACTTTGCTGTACAATATCTGTGGTAGCCCAGTTTGTAGAGGCAATGAGCTAGATAGTCTTGGTCCCTGGTTTGAATCCAAGTCGCTGAATTTTTTCTTAAGTTTTTCATTTATATTTAACTTAGATTAGGATTTAAGCCTAAATCTTGGTCAAACCCCGAAACCAAGCCTGCTAATCTATATCTGAGTGTTGAAAAACCTTCCTGAACTCCTGTGCTTGACTCAACTTATCCTCCTCAGCACTTTTTAGTCACCTGTCCATGATTTATATATCATCGCCACTCATTCCAAGTTTTACTACTTTGATAATGGATGCATAAACAAATAAACAAAAGATTAGCACAAAATGGACTCATCAGGTTTTAATCATATGCTTACCTCAAATGTTAAATTACTGATGAAAAATAGGAAAGAAAATTCCACAGCCTGGATTCAAACCAGGTATCTTTGGCTCAGTAATGCTTTCATGTCTGCAGCGGTGAAATGGCTAGCACGTCAGCGGCTTGAGTATGATTAAATTTAACCTCACGGACCCATCTTGAGCTAATCTTTAATGAATATTATGCCTTAAGAAAGATAGTCCCAACCTGCAGACCACGTAACTGCTCTAACCAAGCCCAAAGGGCAACCAAATACAGAGTGCCGTTTTAGATAAAAGTGGCAGACGTCTAATCCTCCTGACTTGAGAATGGAACAACGCAACACCTTAAAACTTTGCATGTATAATTACTAGCCTTAAACCTTACTTTTCATGTGGGGACATAACATAGCCGATTTTTGGAAAGGCTACGTAAAAGCTCTTTCCGACAAAGGATATACAGTAGTGCTTCAGTAATTGTCGAAGTGCAAAGCTGCAGGAATTGCGATATCCATAAGCGCCGTGAACTCGCAAATTTAAGAAAATCTGGCAGTCTGGAAGAACACGTGTGAAAAAGTGACACGGAAGAAGACTCGTCCCAGCAGACAACCTGTCCCAACACAGAGGACCTAGACACAGAAAGCAGGAATGTCATTGGCAAGTGTTAACAGAATTATTCACACAGATTTAAAACTGCGGAAGTTTCATATAAAGCTCGTATTCTGCTCTCAGTGCCTGACACATTGCGGAAAGAAACACAAATGCCAGAAAGCATTATGAACTGAACTCAGTGGGAGAAAATGAAATTTCATTGTCACGCTTGATGAGGCCTGGGTTTATTTGAACTGTTCTGAAAATGTGCGCTCAATATCTTAATCTTATCGTTCAGTAGACGCGAAGGGCCTGATGAAGTTTTCCAAAAAGCTTTATGGTTGTTACAGGTTACTGCTCAAAAGAAAAAATGTCAAAATTAACGCGAAGTATTATCAAGAAGAAAGAATGTGTTCATCCACCAAGATAAGGTGTCAAGCCACATCGCATGTTCAACCCAGAACTATTATCAGCAGATGGAGACAGAGACCAGAATTGGAGCGAATCCCTTCTCGGACATTCCAGTGAAGTCACCTGATGCATCCCCAATGGACTTCTGTGGTTTTGGTTTGCTAAAACATGGGATAGCAAACCATCATCCTAGAACCCTGGATGGGCTTTAGAAAGAGATATGGAGTATTATTCCACCTCCTGCTCTGCAACAAAGCTTGTTGCAATGGAAATTACGATGCAGGGCGATTGCTAGATGTCAAGAGAAACACATCGAACACAATCATTGGTGAAGGAAGGGTTTACATGAAATACCATGTGACTAAAGTCTGTCAAGTTTATCTAAAACGGCCTTCATGTCCATAGTGGTAGAATTGGCTAGCGCATCAGCGTCATGAGCTGAAGGTTCCTGGTTCGAATCCAGGCTGTGGAATTTTCTTTTCTATTTTTCATCAAACAAACAAAACATTTATACAGAACAAAGCTTTGATAAAATATTTCATTGTAATATTAACGTTTCGTTTCTAGCTCCGTAAACTTTGGCGCACTGGGGACACCTATAGCACGAACTCTCGTAAATGCTATGGAAGATGCTGACGACTATGATCGGGAATGAGGTAAGTTGAGAGAAGAAAAATCTCAAAAAATTAAGATTATAATCAAACTTGTGATATGCCTAGCATTGCTCGGGGTGTTTGTTCGATGAAATTTTCCATTGTAGACGCTGAAATTTAAGTTGTGGTCTCTTACATCATTTTATAGTACAACCCTAGCGTCGATGAACCTCGGACACCTACAGAATTTTGGATAAGTACAACGAAACTAATTGTAAATAAATGAAAATTACTTTATTGAGTGCACAGAGCTTTAGTACAACTGTCATATAGCATTTTAACATAACGTTCCGTTTTCAACACGTTGCAATGAACTTCGTATACCGCACCGTTTATTGCTCCTTACCACTGAGTGGCGTCACCTTTCCGAAGTCGTTGAGGCATGCTGGACACTAACTTCTGCATTGTTTCTACTGGAATTTTGTCCCACTCTTCGGAAATACACGCCCGCAACTGCTGCAGTGTTCGAGGCTTCCGCTGTCTGACTTTTCCCTTTAAAATGCGCCATACATTTTCATTGGGTGACAGATCTGGGCTGCAGGCGAACCAGTCGAGCACGCTGGAACGCTGCTGTTGTTGCCAAGCCTGGGTGTTCCGAGCAGCATGAGGCTTCGCGTTGTCCTGCTGAAAGATGCTTGGCCTTCTATTGAACAACTTTTGGCAGGATGGACGCAAATGCTTATATAGGCAGCAGAATAGTGCCCTCGCAAATTGCCCTCCGAAAAATTGACCTAGGTCCGAAAAAAAGATCCGGATATCCGGATCTTGACATCACTACTTTGTTCACTACATTGAAATTTTACAATGGTACCAGATTGTACTAGTAGAACACGTACTACTAAACCAACTCTGAGTATCATTAATTACTCGTTATACTCCTCATGACATGTCGTTATGAGTTCTTTGATATATTATATGCTATAGCTTAGCATTGAAAGTTTCCAATGGTACCATATGGTTCCAATAGAATACCGTATTGCTAAACCAATTCCAAGTATCATTAATTTCTCGTCATACTTACTCAGGACACGTCGTTGCGGGTTATTTGATATATTACATGCCATATCCCAGCATTGGAAATTTCCAATGATATCATATGGTACCAATAGACTATCGTACTGCTAAACCAATTCCGAGTATCATTAATGACTCGTTATACTCAGACATGTCATATCGTTACGAGTTGTTTGATATATTACATGTCATGTTTTAGCATTGAAAAGTTTTAAGGCGGTATCATTAGAGCACGTCCTATTGTATCTATTCCGGCTATCTCACCTTCGTGCTCTGTCTTAAAGTTATAGATTGGCGAAAACAGAATTTAAAAAAGTTGATTCGTTTTCAAGTTTTATACTAAATAATAAGCTCCCTACTCCTTTTTGTATTATCACAACGCTGGAATGCATGAGCGAGTTCGTGTTTATCCTCTATATAGCACTGTGTACACAGATCGTAATCATCACATTTTGTGCATTTCCACCTGAAACCTAAGACTCCCTGTGTCTTGCATTCATCACAAATGATAGTAGGATGCTTGACGCCTGTGGAATTAGACGAGTGGACGCGACGCACAATATCACTTGTAGAATTTCGTTTGAAACATTACATTTGAGCAAGTGAAAAAATGGAAAGGTAAGCTTACCGATGGGTGCGTTATCAAAGATCCTGAGATACAAGGTCATTTATAGACCTTGTTGAGATCATAATCTCCTTGGTAGCCAACGTGATAAACCGAACGCGTACCAGAGTCCCATTGTACGACAACTGTGTTATCTGGCGCTGTGGAGTTGTCTGTTTTCCCTACTTCCACGACAGTTCCTACGTGCCCCTCTCCCATTTCCAATCAGGTCCACGAACAACGCGTAAACCAACTTCCAGAGATACAACACGTTCCTTAAGGTGATCACCTGAAAAATGATAAACCAATCCAATTAAGAATTACGAGAACTGAATAGAGGAGCTTTGAGTTACTACACACACACACTGGCCAGTGAATTAAGTAATATGTGTACGTTAGGTTAGGCAGAATCTAAATATAAATTTAAAAAAGAAAACAGAGTTTAATACAAAATTTGGCAGAAGGACCAATGGTAGAGAAGATCAACGCGGCTGGTGACTGGTTATCTCATTACTCTATATAAGGACCATTTTTGCTCTGTCCCGTGGATGGTCTTTATAGACAGGTTCTACTTACTGTATTCTATTGGCAGTCGTCAGCCCTCTAGCGGCCAATGACTCAAGCTTCCAATATGGCTGCCGAAGAGGGGAGGTGAACAGCAATCGATATCTCACAGCATGGCAGCTAGTGATGCAGCTACTTTAATAAGCACATCCATCGCGGATATTTTAAATTATCTTAGATTTAATGCCAGTAATGAAAGAAAAAGGTGCTTGGTAGAGAGGGAAGCAGTTTTAAACGCTCAGCAGGTAATATTTTGTGGGAGAAAGAGTATCTCATCTTCGTCTTCAATATACATAATAGCCCTTGTGCTAAGGAGTAGCAGTGCTAGTTCCACCCCAAATGAGATAAACCTAATTATCAACCCTTGCCAGGATACTGATCATATAAAGGTACTAATCAAAACATATTATAGCTCGCGCAACGAAAGAATAGATCAATCAGATTCGTTCTCTTACTGGCTGCACAAATCTAGCGATTAACGAACGATTTGACAGACGAATCTCTCGATGACGATAGCGGTCGATGCATTCAGCCACAGTCACAATCTCCGAAAGAGCGTCCTTTTTAAATGACACAAAATCACAACGAAAGAGAAAGATATCAGGCAAGGTATATAAAGATAACATACCTTGGATATAAGGAATAAACTGGTTAGTCTTGATTCTGATTGGTTGTCGCTCCCATCTTTGGCTGTGATAATATAAAATCTTCATCGCAGGATTCGTCTGCCAAATCGTTCGTTAATCGCTAGATATGTGCATTCGATAAGAGAACGAATCCGATTGACAGTTGATTGACCCCCTTCTTTCTTTGCGCGAACTATAATATGTTTAGGTTAGTACCTTTATATGATCAGTACCCTGGCAAGGGTTGATAATTAGGTTTATCTCATTTGGGGTGGAACTAGCACTGCTACTCCTTAGCACAAGGGCTATTATGTATATTGAAGGCGAAGATGCGATACTATTTCTTCCACAAAATATTACATGCTGAGCATTTAAAACTGCTTCCCCCTCTACCAAGCACCTTTTTCTTTCATTACTGGCATTCAATCTAAGATAATTTAATATATTAGCGATGGATATAGAGTAGTTCGTGCTTATTGAAGTAGCTGCATCATTAGCTGCCATGCTGTGAGATATCGATTGCTGCATCACCTCCCCTCTTCGGCGCCCATATTAGAAGCTTGAGTCATTGGCCGCTAGAGGGCTGACGACTGCCAATTGAAACCATAAAATATTTTAAAGCAAATATAAGTTGGGTCTCAGAGACCCCAATGTGAAGATCATGTCGCAAAAATTATGTTTGATATAAATAGATAGAGCCCCGACTTTTCCAGAGTTGCGATATTATCTTTAGGATATCTATAACTCTAGAACATATGTTAAAGTAAAGTAAAGATTTGTTTCTGGAGTTTGAGTTATGGGATGTTCTTTCGTGGTAAGACACTTTTTCTTCGTTATCACTGCAAGAACTCTTGCTCCGCTACTGTGGCAGTTTATACCGGGCTTTGCAAAATTTCTGTTACACTCTTTACAACCCCCAAAAAATGGACTGCTATGATTTGGATACTTCCATTTCGACAAAAGGATCAAATAATCTATTGGAAATTACGTGTTAACCTGTGAGTGATCCTAATATCCACGACAAAAGCGATGGAAACGAAACGAGTAGAGATCGCTGCTCTCCTGCGCGCGGGCCACACGAACTCCGAGATTGCCAAGCTCCTCAAAGTCAGCCGGATGACAATCCACAGAGTTGCGGATAGGCTCCAGAATGGGAGAGACCGTAAAGATCAACCACGTTCAGGTAGACCTCGTCGACCGTTTGGCTGTGAGAAAAGCCTTCGAACAAGACCCGACGCTCAAAACGACTACGCTCGCAAAGAAAAAGAAAATTTCGGTGTCCACAGTGTCCAGAGCGGTCAAAGAAGAAGGCGGAAAGAGCGTGAGGCCTCTCGCTGTCGCCGTCTTCTCAACGACTTGAAGAGTCATGGCAGTCCTGTCGTCAACAAGCAAAACGACTGCGTGGTAAGCTTCGGCCAGAACATCTCCAAGGTCCGCTACGTGTCTACAACCGAGCACCCGGCCTCTGTGATGATGCTCGGAATCGTGGCGTCGAATGGCGAGAAAATGCCACCCGTGCGGTTCCCAAGTGGATACTGGCTAACGGCGGCTGATTACAAGGATATCCTGGCCACAAAAGCGAAGGAATGCGGACTACATCTTTCAACAGGGCGGTGCCCCTGCCCACACGGCCAACACTGTGCAAAACTGGTTGGGGTCCAACGTGACCTTCTGGTCGAAGGGCTTTTGTCCTCCACAGTCGCCAGACGTCAATCCACCCGACTACAGCATGTGGGCGCATGTCGAAGGGAAGGCCTGCATGGTCCGTCACAGCAACGTCGACGAGCTGAAAACATGTGTCAACCGCGTGTGGACCAGAATGAGGAAGGACTACATTTGCAAGGCTTTTCGGCCTCGTCTGGAGCGGGTTCTTGATGCAGATGGTGGCTACATTGATTAGATGACTAATTACAATGTTATTCTACATGATGGCACAATAAAAACATGTCTAACTGCATTCAACATCGTCGTGTCCATTTCTTTGAGGGTCGTCACGAGTGTAACAGAACTTTTGCAAAGCCCGGTATTTAATCGTCAAATCGCTTAATTAATTCAACTTGATCACTTACCTGTAATGACTCAGTAAACTCTGTCCGCCTCGATTTGAAAAGGAAAATATATTTAAAAACAACAACAACAACAACAAACAACAACAACCTCCTCAAGAGGACGAAAAAGACTGCCGAGTTGTGTGTGGAGATGAAAGCTGAAAATAGATGATAATTCAGATCACCTGACCTATGTTGGATTTGATTCATTCCTGAATCATCTCATTAAGCAACTCAGCTCCCATTCCCACACCTCAGGATTAGGATTAGATAGGCGCCTGCTGAATTGTTTTATCTTATCGCTTCATTTGTTGCAATGGAGTGGGAGGACAGGACGGCATCAGCACTGTTCAATTATAGGCGCTGTTACGGAAGCGATAAAACCATTTCAATAAAGATTCATTTGTTTTTATTATTATTTTTCATGTTTATCAGCTTATCATTTTTACAAACGGGTTTTAGCAAAAAATCAATTCTTTACAAAATTTACATATAAAGTCCGTCTCAAAAGTATAGAGACTCACCTCCAAACTGAATGGTCATAACCTGAGTAAGATTACGTGAGTAAGAAATTATTTAGACTAACAGTGGCATCCTTGGAGAGGTCCAGCACCATTGTGAGCTTTTAAAAAGATTTTTTTCGAAATTTTCATTAGGAATTTTTACTGTATTAATTCTAAGCATTTTCATGTGTTTATTTTTAAGATATTGCAAAATTTCATTTAATTTTTTGAGATTGTTCTGTTTACATTCAAGTGTAATTATCAACGCCGGGTACCTTTGCGAGTTTACATATAAAGTCCGTCTCAAAAGTATAGAGACTCACCTCTAAACTGAATGGTCATAACCTGTTTTATATAAAATTGACCCTTTGGAAAAGTCCAAATTATAATTTGTATTTAATTTCTGCACAATAAAGAGTCACAATGGTGGAAAAGACATTTCCAAAGATGAAATAAGTGAAATCTGGAGGTTGACAGCAAATGGCAAGAAATTGGAAGATCCAAGCCTGTTGTACATAAAATCATTGCAAAGCAACGGATATGTGAAGCTAAGAAGAGAACAGGATGGCCAACAAGCACTACTGAACGACATGGGCGCCAGATTTTTCGGCTTGCTGCTACTGGTACAAATTCTTTACGGAAAATACCACGTGAATTGGGTGGACAAATATCCAAAGATACTGTACACAGAAGTATTAAGGCTAATCCTGTACTTGCTTACACCAGGTAGAAGACAAAACCACGTCTAACCAAGGAGCACAAAGGAGTTCGATTGGAATGGGCTCGGGAGCGTATGTCGTGGACAGATGAGTGGCTTTCTGTAATTTTTTCTGATGAAAAGAAGTGGAACCTGGATGGTCCCGATGGAAATGCATTTTACTGGCATGATTTGAGGAAGGAACCAGAATCCTTTTATAGCAACCAGCAAGGCGATGAAAGTGTGATGGTGTGGGGTGGATTCTCCTTCAATGGGACTACCAGTAAAATGGGAGACAAAACTCCTTAAAGTACCAAAAAACCCTAGAAAACCATTTGGTACCTTTCGTGTCTTTTTTGGTTGGGAACAATGGCATTTTTCAGCAGGACAATGCTAGTATACACAAATCGCAGTCAACAAACTAGTGGTATCAATGTGATGAAGCGGCCAGCCATAAGTCCTGATTTGAATCCTATTGAGAACTTTTGGGCAGTGATGACACACAAAATTTATGCAAACGGTAGACAGTACTCTTCCATTGCAGAATTGAAAAGTGAAATCGAAATGGTTTGGTTTGATTTGGATCCAAGTCTTCATCAAAATTTGATCTCTGCAATGAAAGATAGAGAGAGTGTTTCAAGTAATTAAGTACAATTGTAACTTTATTTGAACATGGCTTGAACATTGTTGTTTAATTAGGTGAGTCTCTATACTTTTGAGATAGACTTTATCTAAATAGCTACAAAACAGTTTTAGACTAAATAAAATTATTATTATTATACATATAAAAATTAAAAAATAATATTGTGTTGCGCCACCCCTAGCAGCTATAACCGCACGAATTCGCCGTGACATGGGATTCCATTAGCCGCTGGAAGCATTGTTCCGTGATGTTAGTCCATGCGGATGCAACAGCTGCTCCCAGTTACTGCTTATTGGATCCATGCCTCCGATAACCCGTTCCAGCTCATCCCAAAGATGTTCGACTGGTTTCAAATATGTGAAATGTGGTGGCCATAGGAGTAAGTTGAATTCATTATCGTGCTTCTGGAACCATTCCATGAATATGCGAGCCTTGTGACACGGAGTATTGTCCTGCTGGAAGTATCCTTCCGATGAGGATGGAAGTAGCCGGCAATAATAGGCGTTGTTCTACAGGTATCAGCGGAGCAATAATATGCCAGGAAAACATTTGCCAAATCATTACAAAACCTCCATCAGCCTGAATAATGAAAACTAGACAGGAGGGGTCCATCGCTTCGTGCTGTTGTCTCCAAATTCTCCGTCGGCCATCTGCATGGTGCAATAGGAAACGTGATTCATCCGATCAGCTGACCTTCTTCCAGTTGTCGACGATCACGGGAAAATTGGAGACGTTTTTTGCGGTTTTGGGTGGAGATCAAAGGTACCCGGACTGGCCGTCGGCTGTTGTAGCCCATCCTTACCACGGTGAGTTGACGAGTCGTGACGTTTCTATTCTCACGAACAAGCATTCCCATCCTACGGTCACCCCTTGGATCGACGAATCGTGTGCGAACACAGGCTTGTATATTTTTTGTTCAAAGTCTTGGTAAACCCTTGAAATGGTTGTTGGGAAAAAGCCTAGAAGACGTGCGGTTTCGGAAATAATCAGTCCACCGCGTCGGGCACCAACTATCATCCCGCGCTCGAAGTCGCTCAGATCTTTTTTTTTCTCTATGATGACGGTCAAACCACTTGCAGAGTTGACAGGTGTGTTCTCGCTTTATATTGGTGCCGACTGTCACTTTTGACCAAATGATACATAAGACTTGCTATGCAAACGGATTTGTATAGTCATGGGTGTTCCTAATAAACTGGCCACTCATTGTATTAATATTGGGATGTAACTTTAGATTTTGCTGTTACGGAAAAAATGATAGATGACATCTAGTAAAATAGCGGAGGAATGGAGCTACTTATTGTTTTCACAATCTCCATCTGTCTGTCCGTCCCCTTCATAATTTCCGCACTTTCTGAGATAGAAGGTATGTAGCTTACGATGAGCATGTGCACCTTCACTATTTAGTTTGGTTTTGATTGGCCCACTAAGATCGGAGTTTCGGGGGCGGAAATTAGAAGGGACCAAAAGGAAGTTTGGATCAAATTGTCCCAATGGGGGTCGGAATAGGGGGGGTGGCAGTTAGTTGGTCTTTAGAACTGTGGCAGCATATGGCATGTCATATACGTATCATTCGATCAGAAATGATGAGGCACGAAAGAAGATAGAGCTCTTTTACACTTTCTAAATACTACGATGGAGAAAAATCAACTTTTCGATTTAAAAAATTGGCGAGGGGGTTAAAAGTGAGATAAAAGAGTAAAAATAAGTGATCTCCGCTACTTTCCTATACCCTCCTCGGGAGGATTAACTTCTTGTTTAATAAAATCTTGTAAACATTCCAAGGAGGAGCTTTAGCTGTGAAGCGGACCCTGCCGTCATCTATTTTTACCCCTTTATCTGCACTTTTTACTCCTCCCCCCCCCATCTCAAGTTTTTAACCTTAAAATTGACTTTCTGGAACAGAGCTTTTACATTTTCTACATACTATGTCTTCTTTCCTTTCTCATTTCCGATCGAATGACATATCACATGTCATAGGTTGCCATAGTTCTAAAGCCAAGTGTCTGCCACCACCGCAACGCCGATACCACTGGATCAATTGGGCCTAAACTTCATAATAATACAGGGAGTTTCAAAATTATGTACAATAAATTTAGTGAAATATTGTTCAAGTCAAAAGAAGACGAAAATGTTGTATAGCACGAATTGTTCAAAGTGCCCGCCACCAGCTCGTTGCATGAGCGACCGTCTGATATCATGGAGGAGTTCGTCGCCAGCATTACGAACGGTTTGGCATGCATTTTCAATTCGTTGTCGCAGATCCATAATGTTAGGAACTTGTGTGCTGTAGACGATCGTTTTCACATGACCCCACAGAAAAAAGTCCAAGGGATTAGGGTCGGGTGATCTTGCAGGCCAGGCTACCAGTCCATCTCGACCCATCCACCGATTCGTGTATGCAGCATTAAGGTGTGCTGGAGTGACGTCATGCATGAACCACATGTTAAATCTTATCAAAAGAGGAACATCTTCCAGTAATTCTGGCAATGCATTCTGCAGAAACAAAAGATACGTTCGCCCAGTCGATCGTGGCGGCAACACATAAGGGCCAATTAAGTTATTTACGACAATTCCACACCAAATGTTCACGGAGAATTTGTACCATGGAAGAAATACGACGGGTGCTTGTCTGTGGTTCATCATGTATAATGTTAATTCTCACATCCTCCTCATCCGGAAAATGTGCCAGGAACCACGCTTTGGAGGAACCACGCTCCAAAGGAACCACGCTCCCTCAAATGCCTGTCGACAGATACAAATATTGGGTTATTTGGCAAACGTCTATTCGGAAAGCGTTCTCGGTAGAGTCTTCTTGCTTCCACAGCATTTCCGTCCGCAAGACCATACATTAGGTGCATGGCAGTGTATTCTGCACTGGAATACGTGTACGTGACTTTTTTTTACGTAAATCGTAATGCGTATGTCAAAGCACGCAAACGTTCTGAAATTGCTATTCCTAGTGGATGTACAGTAATGGAACAACCCTAAAGTAGGTTTAAATGGATCAAACCACTCAACCTAGTGTTGGGGCGAAGCGCTGAAACTGCTAAAATATCGTCCGCTAACTACCGTGCTTGCCTACTCTATCATATTGGAATACTCGCAAACAAATCGTTTCCAGACAAAGTGCTATACAACATTTTAGTCTTCTTTTGACCTGAAGAATATGTCACTAAATTTATTGTACAGAATTTTGAAACACCCTGTATATAATAGGGACCAATCAGGTTCCTTTACAAGTGGATAAGCATTTTCGCAAAGCCAATCAGGTAAATTACAGCCAAGAATACAAAATCAATTACGAGCAGGACACAAGTACACCAAAGGACACAATTGCCCTTCCATGACATCTTGATTGGCAGAGACACTGGCGATGGCAAATTAGCATTTGAGGTCTATAGGAAACCTACATTCGTACCAGCATATATCAATAGACACTCAAAGATATCAACCTTTCAACAGATGATCATCAAGGCTTTTAACCTCCCTCTCACCCCATAAGAGAGAGAGAAGTTATGCTGCCAGTAAAGGATACAGCGAAGACATGATTGCAAAACCTCATCAGAAAACATACAAGGAAAAAGGCAATACTTCAAGCAACCACCAACCTGGAACCAGTGAGTGATGAACCAAAGTATTGGGCGATTCCTTATAACAGAACATTCAGTAAAGGACTTGACAAAATCGCCAGAAGATTTGGACACAGTATCTTCTACAGAAGCTCGCACACGGTCAGGAGACTCCTGGGGTCGGCCAAGGATAAAATACAACCTGACCAAAGTTCTGGCGTGTACTAATTAAATTACACGCTTTACATACCCCAAAAATGGACTGCTCATGATTTGGATAATTCCATTTCCACAAAAGGATCAATTACGTGTTAACCTGTGAGTGATCCTAATGTCCACGACAAAAGCGATAAAAAAGAAACGAGTAGAGATCGCCGCTCTCCTACGCGCGGGCCACACGAAATCCGTGAATGCCAAGCTCCTCAAAGTCAGCCGGATGACCATCCACAGAGTGGCGGACAGGCTCGAGAATGGGAGAGACCTTAAAGATCAAGCTCGTTCAGGTAGACCTCGAGTCGTCAACCGTTTGGCTGTGAGAAAAGCCTTCGAACAAGACCCGACGCTAAAAAGGACTGCGCTCGCAAAGAAAAGAAAAATTTCGGTGTCCACAGTGTCCAGAGCGGTAAAAGAAGAAGGTGGAAAGAGCGTGAGGCCTCTGCTGACGGATCGGATACGGGAACGACATCGGGAGCGCTATCGGCGTCTTCTCATGGCGAGCAAATTGTCATTTTCTTTGACGAAAAGACCTTCACGGTCGATCCTGTCGTCAACAAGCCAAACTACTGCGTGGTAAGCTTCGGCCAGGACATCTCCAAGGTCCGCTACGTGTCTACAACCAAGCACTCGGCCTCTGTGATGATGCTCGGAATCGTGGCGTCGAATGGCGAGAAAATGGCACCCGTGTGGTTTCCAAGTGGATACTGGATAACAGCGGCTGATTACAAGGACATCCTGGCCACAAAAGTGAAGAAATGCGGACTACATCTTTCAACAGGACGGTGTCCCTGCCCACACGGCCAACACTGTGCAAAACCGGTTGGGGTCCAACGTGACCTTCTCGTCCAAGGGCTTTTGGCCTCCGCAGTCGCCAGACCTCAATCCACTCGACTAGAGCGTGTAGGCGCATGTCGAGGGGAAGGCCTGCAAGGTCCGTCACAGCAACATGTGTCAACCGTGTGTGGATCAGAATGAGGAAGGACTACATTCGCAAAGTTTGCAAGGCTTTTCGGCCTCGTCTGGAGCGGGTTCTTGATGCAGATGGTGGCTACATTGATTAAATGACTAACTACAATGCTATTCTACATTATGGCACAATAAAAACATGTCTAGCTATTCGTCAACATCGTCGTGTCCATTTCTTTGAGGGTCGTCACAGAACTTTTGCAAAGCCCGGTACAATCCTGAAGCTTCTGCCTTCGCGCAGCATATTATACAGACGGGACATGACGCTAAACCTGACAACTTCGAAGTTCTCCACCGTACCTGGAGGAAGCTCAATTTCCTTGAAACTTTAAAGATTTCCAAAGAGCAGGGAAGCAAACTCCTTAATGGTGACAAGGGCCCTATGGACCTTAATGGTTGGGATTACCTGCTTTGGTACGTGCACTAACAGCTTTTGGGTTCTTTGAGTGGACCCTGGCTTGAGGTTCTTTGTTTCGACCTTCTTTTTGGCTTTTACAAATTCTTGGCTGTAATTTACCTGATTGGCTTTGCGAAAATGTTTATCCACTTGTAAAGGAACCTGATTGGTCCCTATTATATATAAATTAGTGATGTGCGTTGGATCCGGATCTCTGATTCGGATCTGATAATATCCGGATTCGGATCTGATAATATCCGGATTCGGATCTCTGATATCGGATCCAGATTTCGGATATCGGATATCGGAACCGGATTTCGGATCCTTTCGCTGGATGCATATTAAGACTAATTAGGACTCAAAAAGACTAGGCTATCACTTAATAAAAGCTTTCAGAAAAAGTTTGCATATACACAATTTTTTCGGATCTCGGATCTAGGTTCGAAAAAAAGATCCGTATATCGGGATCTTGACATCACTAATATAAATAGCCCTAAGGCACACTGTAACATTGTCTTGTTGAAAAATGGACGCGTAGCGTCCGAAATAGGTATCCAGGCGTAATAAATATTTTGTTGTGGAAAAGCCTTTTTGGCTCATTGTGTTACCATTGATGTCATTGTTGTTTTAGGGTGTGGTAGTCCGCCATCTTGAAATCGGCCATTTTGAATCTAAGTCAATTTTTTTTAAATGGAAAGGGGGTCGTGTGATATATCAAATAACATGCGCGTTTTCTGACAATTTCATTCCTGTAAACAGATTTGAAGTAGCAGTTGATTGTCGATTGTTTTTGATCCACAATTCTGCCGTTTCGACAACTCTTGTGGATTCTGTTTCCACGCACTGAGACCTGATCTTTTGAGATAGACGGGCTTTCACAATACCTCCTTTTTTGGAACTCAGACAGGTCTGCTGCTGTTTTCCCCATTTTGCTCAACTTGAGCAGCTGCAGCTTGAAATAAGCATGTCCCTCATAATCGTTTCTGACCTGTGACCCCGCTTTACATATCAGTACAGTAATTCAGCACGGGTTTCTAATTCATTGGCCAGTGTATAATCCATCAGCAATTGCTATTCGATAGGTGAAAAAATTGTCAGTTGTCCTTTGTGTAGTTCTGTTAAACCTGTTCCTAAAAAACCTCGCATCTGGTTGTGATTTCAAGTACCCTGCCCATATGTCTTGCTTAGCAACGTGATGCTTTCCTGCAAAATTTGTCATTTCTGTTAAAAATATTCTCAAACCATCAACTATGAGGGGGGGGGGGGGTCCAAAAAAAAAAATTTCCGTTTATTTGTATATGTATCACCACAGAGTCTCAATACATTTTGTATACCTGGAAACGAGCTTTGAAATCTCCTTGTAAAAGCTTACCGCCATCTCTGTTGTCCAGTTGTCGACTGCTTCCTTGACCTCCTCGTCAAAGCTGAAGCCTTCTGCTGCTAATTTCTCCTTTAATTTCGGGAACAGATGAAAGATGAGGTAGAATAATCCATCCAAACTTCTCAAGAAGCTGAGTGGCGACACGGGCGACATGAGGCCGAGAATTGTCGTGGAGGAGGCGCACACATGCAGTCAACATTCCCCTTCTCCATCTTGAATTCGGCCATCATGAATCTAAGTCAATTTTCTTTAATGGAAAGGGGGTCGTGTGATATATCAAATAACATGCGCATTTTCTGACAATTTCATTCCTGTAAACAGATTTGAAGTAGCAGTTATGGTTCAAAAGTTATAACACATTTTAATTCATTTTGTAGCAGGTAACTGAAGATGGCTTTGTTATACTGTGTTATACCTTGTCAAACTTAAGTTATACTGTGCACAACGGAAGCCATACATCAAAAAACGACAGCAACGTCGCCGTCTGATATGGGCTCGAGCCCATCGCAATTGGTCCCAAGCACGCTGGAAGAACATATTGTGGTCCGATGAATCAACCTTTACGATTGTTTACGGAAATAATGGACGCCGTACACTCCAGACCAAAGACGACAAGGATATTCCCGCGTGCTACAGGCGTTCGATACAGAAACCACCGTCTGTCATGGTCTGGGTCTGTATTAGTGGCCATAGAATGGGAGACTTGCACATCTGCAATGGCACCGTCAATGCTGAAGCGTATATACAGATCCTGGAACAAGCTATAGTGCCATCTAGAGGCGCCTGTTTGGACGACGTCAGTGTATATTTCAACAAGACAACGCCAGACCGCATGCAGCGCGCATAACTTCTGCATGGCTACGTCGGCAGCGCATTCGTATGTTGGATTGGCCCCCTTGCAGCCCGGACCTGTCGCCTATAGAAAACGTTTGGCGTATTATTAAACGAAAACTACGACAGCGACGACTCCGGACAGTTGAACAGCTGAAAACCTATATCCAACAGGAATGGAACAGAATTCCGGTTACGGTGTTAGAAAGACTGGTGTCATTGATGCCCAGAAGATTACAGTGTGTCATCAAGAGGAGAGGTGATGCCACACCGTGGTAAACGCCGTGCTGTCCCAACTTTTTTGGGAGTGTGTTGCACGTGCCAAACAGGAAAACCACCTGTATCTTTCTTTAAGCATATAAGATATGTGATCCCATGCCAAATTTATCGTTTATGTATTGTAATGCGTTGAAATAAACGGCAATACAATAATCCAAACAAATGTGATGGAGTTCTTCTTATATGTTGCACTGTCCCAACTTTTTTGGAAATGAGTATTGTAGATTAAGTAGCTTTACATGTAATATTCCGTAATAAATGATATTTTTCATCAAAATAAAGCTGCATTCCAAAAATCATAAAAGGACGTAAGTTTCTTTAAATTACTAAAAATATCGTTCTTTTAATTCTTGGTGTATATAAACGCCCTGCTTATATTAAACAAGTGTTATGAAATGTTTGACCAAAGTTTGTAAAAGAGTCGTAAAGAAAGAAGAAAATTAATATATTACAACGCATATAAAATATTCGAGAATAAATACTATTTGGTTCGATAAGTTACATAGAACAATTTTCTTTATTAAAATTTGCATATTTTAATAATTTTTCCATAATAAAATTGCCAGAAGTTTTTTAATTAAAAAATTGTGATTGCTAGCGTCATCTGAATTTTCTAACTTGTATAATTATTTTATTTATTTAGTTAATGGCCAAAATTGATAGTGAGCTAGGTAATGCATTGAATAATGTGTTTATTATATACTAGTTTAAAATTTCGTTGATTATGCACGAAAATTAAAAAAAAACATTAAATTACCCCAACTTAAATTTCTTTGTTGAATTTCAATGAGAGACTTTCAACTGCTTGATTAATTGAACATTAATTGCTGAAATACCTTCCGTTGATATAACTCATCGGAACAAGGCAGAGCTCTTTACCATTTAATTTCCATGTACACATCTCATGTTTATTATATTAAAACTTTAAAGTTTTAATTGTTTTCAAACTTACTTAATTTATACATATCGTTTATAGAAAAAGTGAGTGTGTAAGCTTTTATAAATTTTGTAATTTTAATGTTTGGGCTATTTTTTTTCCTATAGGCGATAATCCGTCGAACTGAAAAATGATAATCCGTCGAACTGAAAAATGATAATCCGTCGAACTGAAAAATGATAACCCGTCGAACACTGCACGTTTTCATGCTTATCATCTGGTTTCCAATAAACACGATGCCTTTACAATGCTATGATTGTGTACGACTGCCAGAATGTTTCCAAAAAAAGAATTCATGGCAGAAGAAGGAATGTGATAAATGTGCCGTGCAGTTGGAAAGGGAACCGGGTAATCCTAGAGCGGTCGTACGTGGTTGTGCAAGGCGTGCTAAGATACATGAACCCTGTAATGGTGATATGACAACGTGCACCTACCTTTGTGGGGAGGATTTGTGTAACGATAACTCTTTTGAAGAAAATTCAGCTGTCAAGTGCTATTGCACCCTCACTTTAGTTTTGGTCCCCATTTTTATAACTGCAAAAATGTTTTGAATTGGGTTATTGGTTATCTTCTTAAACACTAATTTTAATGAAAAACTGTGCTTACTCTTGATAAAAATATTTGTAAAAATTTATTGAATTAATGATTGCTTGTTACTCTTGCAGTTTTCTTACTTTTTAAAAATTAACATTAATTTCTCGGTTTTAATAAACATACATGAAATCTGAATTTATTTTTAATGCGTATTTTTCTCGAAGCTGATTTTGGTTTCATAAATTTGTAAACTAAGTTTCCATTTCAAAAGAAACAGTGTTTGGCAAATTTACTTGTTTTTCACAGGAAAAAACCCCATCAAAATGTGTGGTTGTCCAGTTCATCTATGCTTTCACTTGTCTCTGGATAAGCCTCCATTATTACAATAACGATAGAAGTTGCGAGTTGTAGGCGCTCTTTTAAAAATTCGTAAGGTATTGAATCAGTCAAACGGACATAAGAGAACTGGCTAAACGTAAATGATAATGAAAAGATATGTCATGTAAAAGTGTGACAGATTTAATTAATAATTTTTCGGCCAACTTTTAATCAGAATTAAATGGTTTTAATAAAAACAAAGAAAATCTTAAGGTTTTACAAGAATTCTGACGAATTGAACAAATTTCAAATGAGAATAATAAACAAAAGTATATATTAAAAAATAGTTCAAAATTATGTGGCATTAATGATTCTTTTTCACAACACTGCCAGTGGAAGGAGAACTAGAAACCGCATGTGGAAATACGATGAGAATAACGAGGCAAATGATATCCTGCCATGAGAAGTAAAATGAAAAGTCAAACATTTTACTTATTTCTCATTTTCTAATTTAGTTAATTGAGTAAAATGCATCCATCTGGGGCCAGTATGGCCAGAGGCCGACGAATTATGTCCCCAGATTGGAAAAAAAAACTTAAATTATTGGATTAAGTAAAAATGAATCTTGTGCATAAAACAAACATAATAGATAAATGAAGCTCTTTTTAGTGAAAAAATAGTTTAACACTATATTTAAAAGTGACGCTATTTGGGGAGAAACGAATTACCTGTTCTAATGAAGATCAGAGTCTGATACCAGGAGTGGACATAAATTTTCATTGATACATATGTTTGACTATGGGTATTTTTCATCTGGGAGATTCCTCTCGCTGTACTACCTACTGCATCCTGGTCGCCAGCAACGCAAGCATTTATTTTCTGCCATGGCCCGCTTTTTTCTTCCTATTCCTCTTTTCCTCTGCCTTCGAGCTGAGTACCTCCTTTTTTTCCACCTTTCTCCCTACTCTGTGTATTAGACTCCGGGTGCCTCACCCCACCTCGGGTTTTTCCCTACCATCACTTTTTTTAGTTATGTTCCCGACAACGACCCCACCCTACCCCAGTTCCTTGTCCCACTGCGCATTCCTGACATGACCCACTCCTCTACCGCTATCTTCTCTGCTGGCCCCCGGGCCCTCATGGTTACCACCACTGGCCCTAACCGCCTAATTGTCTTAATAACAGCCAACCTTCAGGTCTGTACTCATAACGGGGTTCTGCCAACACCTAGAGAGAAGGCCTGCGGACAAAAGGTGGATACATTGTTACATCATCATCAGGTGACTATTGTTATCGTATTTATCGTATGCATACACATTTGTTCGCAGCCCTACTCTCTAGTAGCTGTTAGCTCTGCAGCCCCTCTTTCTGACTAACATGCCATAGTCGCGAAACTAATTTTCAGATCAGCATCCGATGCACTTACTAACTGCGACATTACCCCAACACTGTTAACCTGCACAACATCCCTTTGTGAATGCTTCAACCATACTTGCTTCTCACGGACCCACAGCATGTCTCCAGTTCTTCCCCCTTCACCTGTAACCATCTATGGCCTCATACGTGCAGATATGAAATAGCCACTGCCTTCGTGCAGAATACCTCTGATCTTCCTTTCCTGACGCGCATGCAATCCTATCCATCCTAACACCTCAATCCATACCCTGAGAAAAAAAGTTGTATTAGGGCTGTAAATTTACATCCTCAGAGGTCTTAGGTATTTGCCACAAATAAAATTATCCCATTACAATCCCAAAATTTGTTGTAAATTTACAATCACTTCTTAAGGTTGTAAATTTACAATCGTGTCCTGAGGTTGTCAATTTACAATCATATCCCGAGGTTGTAAAATTACAATCACATCCTGAGGTTTTAATTTTACAATCCTGCCTCTGGGTTGTTAATTAACAAAGCTGACTTAACGTTGTAAATTTACAAGACTATACTTTTCAATTGTAAATTTACAATTCTTCTGTTAGGTTGATAATATACAACTTTTACTGAGAGAGTTATACATTTACAATGACAGCTTGCATTAGTATTGTAATTATAATCTCTGGGATGCAAATTTCAAGCAAAATCTATCTCATTAGTGATAATCATGCAATGGGATATTTTTTCTACTCTCGTCTTTTAAATCTGAAATTGCATAGATAATTTTAATGGACACTAAACAAATTTTATAACTTGAAAAAACATGTGTTTAAGCAAAAACTTGCCTTAGAAATTCTTAAATGTAATATTTAATAAAAGTATATATTATTTTAATATTTTATCTGAAAATGGAAATAGGTGCAATGTAAACATTAAATGAATAAAATCAAAGTTGGGAATTTAATTAAAATTTTATTCAGATTCATTTGTTTTTATTTGCTTCATTTTTTTCATGACTTTAATTGGACATTTGCCTACTTTTAATTTATACATGAATTTAATGTGTTTTTAAAATTGTTTGAATATTATAAATTTAAGATCCAGAATGATGAAAACAATGCAACTGTTGCTCTTATGAATTCATGAACAACGAGAATGATATGATTTTCTACTAATTATTCGAATCCCGAATGCAGTAGAATCCCGAATGCAGTAGAATACAGAATAAATGGTGTCACTGGCACATTGAAATGTAAGAAATAGATAATTATTTAAAGTGAACATAATAGGAAACTTGATTTATATACATGTTACTGTGCAAATACAAATCTTACTGTCAACAATACTGTAATGTTCCTGATATAAACTATATCATTCACTTCCAATTAGACTTAATTTTTTCACATTTAATATTGTGGAAAAATATTAATTCAAAATAAATTTGGAATTTCTTTTGGAATGTTATTTATTTGGAAATTATTTAGTTAATACTTTAAAAAAAGATAAATAAAGAATACGATAATAAAAGAAATATCTAGCAACAATAAAACCAGATGAGATTTCTGACTTTACAATATGACAGTTAATAAAATTCTCAACAAATTTTATGAAACAAAACTTGCCTGATGTTCTATTTCCGCCATCATATCATTTCTTTCTTTAATGGCATTGTTAAGATCTTCCATCTTAGTTCCATTAATGTTAATTAAAATTTATTCTGCATATGACGGACATTTTGACGAGTCTCCAGCAGGCACCACACCGACCACACGAGTGGCAATTGACCGGTACTAAGTTTACTGAATCCGTCCGATGTTCTTTTCATAGCCTGCACTGATCTTAATAGGCTATGGTTCTTATGTCCAATGCAGCTATAATAATTAACCCTTTAACGCCTAAATGTTTATGTTTGGAGATACTAAAAATTTTTAATGTAAACTATCATTAACCATTTTTATATGGAAACATTACAAATATAAGAAAAAAAATTTTTCCTTGCATTTTCATTGTCAAGCACGGTTTGTAGCAAATTCGCAACAACGGACAACTAAATTTACTATGGTACATAACGACAATGATAGAAAGAAAATGAACTATAATAGAAAAATTTATTTTTTCGTTATATACGTAAAATAAACGAATAGTATAAACAATTTTATTATAATTTGTATAAAGTTTTTCAAATTTTCTTTGAAATAATTTCAAATAAATTTTTTTAGAAGTTTGAATTTTTACAAAAATTTAGAAAAAACAGTAAAACAGAAATTTTTTCTAACAAAAACAATATTTCGATAATTATTCAAAACCAAAGAAGAGTTTTTCAAACTATTAAACAAATAAAATTGTAAAAAGTATTCAAATGTAGAAAATCGTTTTTTTTCTTTATTTTATTGTTTTATTTTTTTATGGTTGTGACTTCACGGTTTAACTTATCTCCCCTCCACTGTCACATTATTGTCACGCCTGTATTGCGTACGTATTTTTTGGTCACCCCTTTATACAGTTTTTAATCTCAGCAATATTTACAACAGAAAATATAAAAATTAAATATCAAAACAAGCATGCTACAACCTTACAACAATACAAAACCAATGCCGTTTCATCGTATGTTGTTACATGGTTGTACAATATTAATTTACAACCTCATTACAACATTTGATAATCTTTTCACAACCTTATTAATTCATATATTGTTAAAAAGTTGTAAAGGGATTGTAGTCATTTTTGTAAGGATTTGAAAAATAAAAATACAATTTCCTCACAACAGTCTGCGATGTGGGCAATGTGCCAAAAAAGACTTGAAAAATTAAATTATCTTGAAATATCTTACTACAACCTTGCAACAATCCAACAACAATGCTTTTTCATTGCATATTATTTTAGAGTTGTAATATAATTGTAAAAACACGAGTTACAACCCTAATAGAATGCTTAACAATCTTTTCACAACCTTATTACAATTTTTTTCTGTGGGTATAGGGCAGTATCCATTTTCACTCTCCAGCCAGCCCCCACATAATACCTCACTCTGGTTCACATTAACTACCTCTGATGTTGAGCAGGGAAAAGGATACTCTTCGTCTTTCTCCACCCTTGTCTTCAGCACTTTGGCACTGCATACTGTCATAGCAGATGCGCACTATAATGTGAGCCCTTTAAGAACATTCATTTCCAAGATCCCGTCAAATTCACAGATCCAATATGGGTGGTCTGTGAATCATAAGTCTGCTTGCTCATATAAACAACCCTGAGCTCATGTCTAGAGTTACACTCTGTGTAATGGTGACGATATTGCCATCCACCACGCGAATCATATCTGCGGGGTGCCACGGCATATCGTTCACTTGCTGACACACTAAGGCATTAACTATTGATACTTGCATGATAGTGTCAATTAACATTGACAATGGCTGCCCCTGCAAGAGTTCGCAGGAACATGCATTCATATTCCCGCTGCGGGACCTTGTATCTTTCTGGGGGGATTACAAGCAAAATGACATCATATTAGCCCTTGGGACAGCAATGCTACCCGTATTCTTTTCAAGTTCTATTTTTATCTGTGACTGCCTTTGCAAGCTCAGCTACCAGCCGTGTCTTCCAGCTGTTTGATGGCATCGCTGCAATTGCAGCCTGATTATTGTCCCTCTGCTGGCTGGCACCAGGACCCCAACCATTTCTCCAGTAAAGATGGCCAATGCCTCCTTAAAAGAGGGAGAACTGTTCGCCAGCAGAATTTAATAGTGCACTGTGAAGCACCCGCTATTGAAGTGCTCCGAAAGCATCGCATCTCAATTGCTCAAGAAATCTCTATGGCAATTTTAGAGGCAGATCACAAATGCGGACACGGACTCCCCGGATAGCCGGATTGTTTTCAGAACTCCTTGGTCACATCCCGAGTGACCAGCCGCTGCCAAATAATCTGCTCCAGATGGGCGCGCATATCCACATGATCACTGACGTCGTTCAATTTGTTCTGCTGCATGCCAGGTAGCAACGCCCTTGAGCTTCAACGGGATGACTATTATTTTAACTTTGGGCATCTTAAGGGCTATTTTACCCTTTTTCTCAACGCAGGCGAGGAACGAAGCAAAACACATGCCACTATCCTCCGCCGTAAAGGCTGGCAGAGCGCTCACGTTCTCTGCCAACTCAGGAGTTGCTCCTGCGCTTCTGCCAGCCTCAGCACCTTCATTCGCAGCAGCATCTTCCCCACGAAGCATAAATCCTTCTTAAAACACCACAAGACGTCATGCACCCTCAAAACCACAAGCACTTGAGCCACACTTCTCCCACACTTGTACCACTGGTGCCCTCGATAATCTGGCAACGAGCAGATTAACGATGCCCCATGTTATACATCAAATGTAAAGAACCCCCTCCCTATGACAAATGACTAGAAATGCTGTACAGTGTTGGGCCCACCAGGAGTTTGGGTATCGCTAATAAAAAATACGCATTGGCACAGAGAAAAGAACAAAAAAAATCTATAACACGACTCAGAAAATGTTTGCATAAGCCAAATTTAATACACAGAATTATCAACTAGTTTACATATTTTTTTAAATTTAAAATAAGTTTAGTCTGCTTATAATGGGGAAAATCGTGAAATATTAAAAAAAAATCATTAGAACAAATACCAAACATAAAAATCTTACAAAAAATAACAAATAACATCACTAAAACATTAATAACCACCACCAACCTATAAACAAAATCAATCAAAATAATAACACAAATATCAATTTCAAAGAAATATGTCAAAATAGTAAAGAAAAATGGAACACTAGAAATATAATTTATCAAATACCATATAAAAATTGTGAACATATCTACACAGGTCAAACTAAACGAAAATTAGAAATAAGATTAAAAAAACATGAAAGAGCACTTCGCCACAAAGACAAAAACAATCATTTAGTAAATCATTGTATCAAAGAAAACCACACACCAGATTGGAATAACACAGAAGTCATTAGTACAGAAGAAAATTATAAAAAAGATTAATTAAAGAAACAATAAATCTCATTATAAATATCAAAAATTTAGCCAAGCCATCAATAGAGATAAACAATAAATAGACACTACTTTTTAACAACAATCACCCTAATATACAATAGCCAATAATCATAACCAACAATTACAATCAACTTAGCTTCATCACCTTTATATCAATTGTTAATTTCTTATTTCAACTGTTCTCAACATTCAAATAGTTATTCAATTGAAGATGAGAAAAAAATTCTCGAAAACGTTTTTATATGAAATTTATCCCAAAAATTGGGATCAACCCTTCAAAATTTCATCTGTACTACAAGATTATCGTTTTCCCTTAATAACATCATCTGCACAAGAACTTCATCTACATCCTCAATAGACTGGTTTTATTTCTACCATCAACAACATCTTCAATAGACTACATCCTTGAGTTTTCTTTCATCTCCCAGGTTTCTTCAAGATTGGTGAATTTAATTTTAATTTTTGTTTTTATTATTTCACGATTATCTCCATTATAAAGAGACTAAACTCATTTAAATTTAAATTAATCATTCAAACTTCTTAAATCAATAATTTACATATTTGTACACATTTCATTATTTTCATACAGCCCTAAAAAGCTATGACTACAGTTATTTTATGGAGAGGCCCCCTCATACTACTATCAAGGCTAAGTTATTATTTGTTTACTACGGATCCAAGCAGCCGCTTAGTTGGCCCAAACAATTGCTATAACTAGGTCGTTTGTCTCATAGCGCATGCAACCCAAACCAGTACAGCTTGGCAAAAAAGGGGGTGTGCGTCAGCACTGTTTGGAGATAGTTATAATTTCATAACGTCCATTTTACAATACAATTGGTTTATTATTGTTTAGATAGATATATAATCGATTTTCAT